>LPNX010470711.1:118408-176055 GCA_001517045.1 Pseudotsuga menziesii
GGCATACATAATCGCCTAAAAGCAAAGAAGAATGAAGACTTGTTCCGAAGAACAAGTGACAACAGTTCAAAGACAAAGAATAATATGACGAGTGCAGTGACATCATTGATGCAGAACCTTCCAGCCACCAAGAAGAAAGGGAAGATCAATTCAAGAAGAATGATTTCTGGGCGTAGTATCCAGACCTAAAGAGAAGTTCATAGTTCCATCATGCAGTAGATGGAAACATCATGGGATACAAATCAAGATTCGTAGCATGAGGCTTCTCATGAAGAGAAGGCATAGTCTACAAAGAAACATTTACAGCTAATAGAAGTGAAGTCACATGACATGCATAATCATGTGTGCAAATGAAAGAAGGCCTTGTACGAGTTCAGAAGACACCCATGG
The DNA here is from genome assembly GCA_001517045.1 of Pseudotsuga menziesii. Lineage (NCBI taxonomy): Eukaryota > Viridiplantae > Streptophyta > Pinopsida > Pinales > Pinaceae > Pseudotsuga > Pseudotsuga menziesii. Next base: position 118,799 of record LPNX010470711.1, read on the forward strand.
GATAACACATACATGATGAGCTTGATGAATATCTTAACCTTTGCTACAAGATTGATAGAGGATGACAAGCTCATAGATGGGTGCAAGATGAACTTTTGAATAAGTTCAAGATAGAGGATCTTAACATCCAGTGATCCTAGATGGATACTACTTGTCACTCTAGTATAGAATGTTTCAGTGCATAGAGTATGGAAGATAGAGGGAGTATGATGCTCCGCTTCAGAGGGAGTGATTGTAGAATATCTTGAGGTTTGACATGGTACGGAAGGATGGGCAGATTACTGATGATTCTAGGATTTACTGAGAATAAAGCGGATTCCAACCTTTGATCCAAGGTTGAAGGTGGAAGACCAGTGATGCTCATATTATGTGTCGATGCACTACTGTTCTAGGTATGGAGGTGTGGCAGAGTACATATGGGATCTTCCTTGGACAAGGGAAGTATGCAGTAGAGATCCTGAAGAGGTTCGGGATGATGGATTGCAAGGCGATGGCCACACCTATGGCATCGAACCTGAAGCTATTGAGTGATTCTTCATCAGAGTCGGTTGATGCTACGATGTATCATCAAATGATTGGGTCATTGATGTACCTGACAAACATGAGACCAAACATTTGCTTTGTTGTGAACACCTTGATCCAGTACTTGACAGATCCAAGGAGTGTTCACTTGACAGCTGCAAAGCATATTTTGAGGTACCTGAAGGGTACAATTGATTATGGGACCAAGTACGATGCGAATCAGAAGATTAACCTGGAAGGTTATGTTGATTCAGATTGGGCAGGCAGTGCCATCAACAGGAAGAGTACTTCGAGATGTTGCTTTAGTATGGGATCAGATGTGATCTCTTGGTTTAGCAGGAAGCAATCCTATGTGGCACTGAATACGGCTGAAGCAGAGTATGTCGCAGCTTGTTCAGCTAGTTGTGAGGTAGTATGGCTGCGGAAGCTACTGTCTGATATATTTGATCTCCAATTAGATGCTACTTGTATACATTGTGACAACCAGAGTTGCATGAAGTTGTCAAAGAATCCAGTGTTTCATGACAAGTCGAAGCATATCAAGATCAAGTATCACTATATCAGGGATATGGTGCAGAGAGGAGCAGTGAAGCTCCTGTATGTTGCGACGGAGGAACATATAGCTGATGTATTGATGAAGCCATTGGCTAGGTTGAAGTTCAAGTACTTCAGAGAGAGACTTGGTGTTCTCCAGATCGAGGCTTCCTCCCAGAGAAAGTGATGAGACCCATAGCCATTCTGACATGGTGAGAGGATTGGTTCCTTCCATGGTCAGATGTAAGGGCTGAGCCATTCTGTCATGGTGAGAGGATTGGTTCCTTCCATGTCAGATATGAGTGCTGAGATCCATATCCATTCTGATGAGTAGGTCAGATATAAGGGCTGAGCCATTCTGTCATGGTGGTAGGGTTTCTCCCTTCCATGTCAGATATGAGTGTTGGCCATTCTATCGAGCAAGACAGATGTAAGAGCAATTGCCATTCTAGGAATGGAGGCACCTGGTCAGTTACCAGGAACACTCAGTGTAAGAACTGAGTAGCAATTCTGATGTGATAGAGGGATGTGTTCCCACTTGGTCAGATGTAAGGGATGAACCATTCTGCTCATGGCTAAAGGATTAAGTTCCTTCCATGTCATATGTGAGTGTTGGCCATTCCGACAAGCAGGTCGGATGTAAGGGCAACTGCCATTCTCTAGGAGAATGGAGGTGCTTGTTCAGTTACCAGGTAGCTCAGTCGAGGAGGACTGGGGGCCATTCTGATATGATTGTTGGGATGTGTTCCTCTCATGATCAGATATGAGTGCATGCCCTTCCATCATTGTGAGAAGGATGTGTTCCCGCCTAGATGGATGTAAGTGCCGAGCCTTGTCACAGATGATAGTAGGTGTGTCCTATCATGCTGGTGACTGTAAGTGCTGTGCCATTTCACAAATGATAGTAGGTGTGTCTATCATGCTGGTGACTATAAGTGCAGTGCCTTTTCACAGATGGTAGTAGGTGTGTCCTACCATGTTGGTGATTGTAAGTGCAGAGCCTTTTCATAGATGGTAGTAGGTGTGTCCTACCATGCTGGTGATTGTAAGTGCTGAGCCTTTCCACAGATGGTAGTAGGTGTGTCCTACCATGCTGGTGGATGTGAGCGCTATGCCTTTCCACAGATGATAGTAGGTGTGTCCTATCATGCTGGTGGTTGTAAGTGCTGAGCCATTTCACAGATGATAGTAGGTGTGTCCTATCATGGTGGTGAATGTGAGTGCTGGGCCTTTCTGATGGGATTGTAGTTTACTACATGATTAGATGTGAGTGTTGGGCATGCCTTTCTGACGAGCAGGTCAGATGTAAGTGCTGGGTGAAGACCTACATGAGGGTAGGCCTACAACCAGCATGAAAAAGGGCTGGCTCTGTAGAACTTCCTATGACGAGAAGAATCATGAGATAGCACCAGTGTTGATCCAGATCGAGTGATGATCCAGATCCAGTAATGATGATCCAACAGTGATGATCCAGATCGAGTGATGATCCAGATCCAGTCCAGTGATGTTGATCCAGATCGAGAGATGATCCAGATCTAGTGATATTGATCCAGATCGAGAGATGATCCAGATCCAGTGATGATGTTCGATGATGATCTAGATCGAGAGATGATCCAGATCCATTGATGATGATCTAGATAGAGAGATGATCCAGATCCAGTGATGATGTTCGATGATGATCTAGATCAAGAGATGATCCAGATCCAGTGATGATGATCTAGATCGAGAGATGATCCAGATCCAGTGATGATGATCCAGATCGAGAGATGATCCAGATCCAGTGATGATGATCCAGATCAAGAGATGATCCAGATCGAAAAATGACTTGAAGACGAAGATGACTTGAAGACGAGATGATCCAGCTGATACAGAGAAGAAGAACAGTGCTGAAAATTGTGTCGAAAGAATAACTTCCTAGTTAAGAGGGAGTGTTGATGTATATGTAACTTCGGAATGTAATTTTCTATGTATCTTATGTATTGTAACCCGATGTTTATTCCGGGATGTTTCTATTATGTATTTGAGTCATGTGGTCATGCCCCGATGTTTCGATCGGGAGGATTAATAATGTAATCAAGTCATATCAAGTCATTAGGTAAGTCCCCACAGTTTCGAGGAACTTGAGTTATTATACACTAATTAAGGTGTAGGCTCGAGTAGTAATTATTAGGTTGAGCCTACTTGTGAAAAGGAAATTCAAGTGAACGAATGAATATAAATAGAGAGTGAGAGTCTCTCTATTTATCACATTGTGACACACATCATTCACTCTCTTAAGTGAGGCGCACTTGTGGAGGAGGAAATATACTGGGACTAGAAGGCCACTGCTGTTGGGAGATCTCTTACTATTTTGGTGCTGATTTTATCTTAGAGGAAGTTGCAGGGTTTTCTCCTTTATGGTTTCCCCGAAGAAAATCTCTTTGTGTCTCTTGTCTCTTGCGATGTGCTTATGTTTTATTGATGTGCTTGTTATTCTCTCAGTGAAAAGATCCTAAGTTCATAATGATAGCTTGTTTGATGAAAAACTAACAGTGTTAGCCCTCCTTCTAGCACAATTTGTTGAAGCCTCAATTGTGAATGTGGCTGAAAAGGGTGTCTAAGACTTGCAACAAAGGAAGAAAACCTAGCAAAAGGATTCAAGCAATCCCACACAACTATTGCTTTATCCTTGAGTTGTTTAAGGTAGTGATCTCCCACGGATATTTCAATAGCCCCTGTTGGATTTTGAGAGTTTGATCCATAGAGGATTTGTTTCCCAGGTTGGAAGAAAAGGTGGGTGATGTGAGAAAAAGGAAACTTGGATCTAACTAGTAAATGGAAACATAATCTAAATCTAGGCTATGTAAAGAGTATATTGAATTGATTTGCAGGTGAACCAAAGGTGAAAAATAGACAAGTAACTCCATCCAATAAACAAAAATTTAAATTAGATTAAGAACTTATTACCTAGCTTACAACCAATTAATAAAAATAAATTGACAACAACCTAAGATTATATCATTTAGAGTCAACTTGCATAGCACATGTTAGTTGAAAAACCAACATTTCCTGCTGTAAATTTTCATTGTTCAATCAATTGCAGAAATAGATAAAGACAGTTAAAAGAACAAATTCACTGAAGCTTTTTCAATGCATTAATCAGTAACAAAGAGACATCTAGGTTATGAATTATAAGCACATTTATCGATTGCAAGTAAACCATAGCACCATTTGACCATTCTAAACAAGAAAAATTTATATTTGTCAAAGAAATTCAATTCGATAATTGACAAGAGATATGAGATAATAATACTACATTAAGTCAAAGTTTAGAAATAAATTACATAAACCTCAAGAAAAATGGAGGTTTTTTTCAGTCTCTTGTACCAATCTTTTCTTATTCAAAAGTCCCCTAAAACATTCGAAAGCTACCTCTTAAATAATTATTACAAAAGAATTAATTTCCCTCAAAAGGGGATCAAAGAATCTAAACAAAACTAATATACCAGAAAATTGCTCCAAATTTTCCATATGCCTAACAATTCCTCAATATCAGGATAGCTAGAAGATTCAATGCCAAGTTGGGCATTGCACTTGTGATCTTCTATTTCATTTTTAGCTAGCTTATGCAAAAAATGAATGTAGATGTGGGTTTCCCCTTCAACTACAAATGGTTGTTTTATTAACTGATCCACATCATTTACACTGGCATGATCAAGCTCCTTAATCTTCTCTTCTGCTTCATCTCTTCGTTGCTCAACCTGTTCAATCATTAACCCTAGTGGATGTTAGTTTTTCATCATATAAGCTAGAATTATGATCTTAGGATATTTTAACTGAGAGAATAAAAAGCACAGCAATAAAACATCAGCACATCACAAGAGACAAGAGACACAAAGAGTTTTCCTCAGGGAAACCATAAAGGAGAAAACCTCACAACTTCCTCAGAGATAGAATCAGCACCAAAACAGTAAAAGCCCAAAATAGTAAGATGCACTCCTGACAGCAGTAGTCTTCTTCTTGTCCAGTCCCAGTCACTATTTCCTTCCTCACTAATGCGCCACACTTGAGTGAGTGAGTGATGTATGTTGCAAGTGATAAATAGAGAGGCTCTCGCTCTCTATTTATATTCTTCCATTCACTTGAAGTGCACTCCAACATGTCAGCCTCACTTAATAATTACTTACTAGAGCTGACATCTCTAGGAGTGTTTAATAACCCTAGTGCCCCACCACTTGTGGGGACTTTGCCTCCTCTAACCAATAGGATGGTAGCACAATGGTGGGGACTATTTCCTCGACTTATAATGACTCACCTAGGGTCGACTTCACTAGGATAGTCTAATAACCCAAGGGCCCCACAACTATGGGGACTTTAACCCTTTACCAATAGGAGGGTTACCCACAATGACTTGACATGACTTTCTCATTATAGAAACTTCTCGGAATAAGCATCGAGGTATGACATGACTCAATATATCCCATAATGAACATCGAGTTACAATAGATATGAAATACAAGTGAATACATTCCGAAGTTACAATTACATCAACACTCCCTCTTAACTAGGAAGGTATTCTCTTGACACAATTTATCAGCACAAGTCTTCTTCTCTATATCATCTGGGTCATCGTCAGGTATTCATCATCTTCAAAGTCATATTCATCTTCAAGTCAGCTTCATCTGTAAGTCATCTTCATTGGATCTGGATCATCTCTCAATCTGGATCATCATGGAGCATCATCACTGGATTTGGATCATCTCTCAATCTGGATCATCATGGAACATCATCACTAGATCTAGATCATCTCTCAATCTGGATCAACATCACTAGAATGGATCTGGATCATCTCTCAATCTGGATCAACATCACTAGAATGGATCTGGATCATCACTACTGAATCTGGATCATCACTCAATCTGGATCATCACTGGCTGTTATCACTGGATCTAGATCATCACTCGATCTAGATCATCACTGGTTCTATCTCATGATTCTTCTCATCACAGGAAGTTCTACAGAGCCAGCCCTTTTTCATGCTGGTTGTAGGCCTAGCATCCATGTAGGTCTTCACCCAGCACTTACATCTAGCCTACTCGTCAGAAAGGCATGCCCAACACTTACATCTAATCATATAGGAACCAATCCTATAATCACATCAGAAAGGCCCAGCACTCACATTCACCAGCATGATAGGACATCACATCACTAACATCTGTGAAAAGGCTCAACACTTACATCTGACCTACTCATCAAAAAGGCACATCCATCTAGACAAGAACACATCCTATCACAGTGATGGAAGACTCCCATCCAGACATGAACACATCGTATCACAGTGATGGAAGACTCCCATCCAGACAGGAACACATCCTATCACAATGATGAGAGATTTCAGCACTTACATCTGACCTACTCATCAGAAGGGAACATCCATCCAGACAGGAACACATCTTATCACAGTGATGGAAGACTCCCATCCAGACAGGAACACATCCTATCACAGTGATGGAAGATTTCAGCACTTACATCTGAGCACGTGGGAACACATCCCTCGATCACTCCAGAAAGGCTCTGCACTTACATCCATCCAAGCGGGAACACATCCTGCTCACAGTGATGGAAGGGCTTGCAATCACATGTGATCCTATGAGAACACATCCTAGCAGTCATACCAGAATGGCCCCAATCCTCGACTGAGTTACCTGGTAACTGACCAGGTGCCTCCATTCTCCTAGAGAATGGAAATTTACCTTACACCCAACCTGCTCGTCAGAATGGCCAACACTCACATCTGACATGGAAGGAACTTAATCCTTTAGCCATGATAGAATGGTTCAGCCCTTACATCTGATGAAGTGGGAACACATCCCTCTATCACATCAAAATGGCTACTCAGTCCTACACTGAGTGATCCTGGTAACTGACCAGGTGCCTCCATTCCTAGAATCCCAATTTCCCTTACATCTTTCCTACTCAATAGAATCACTAGCACTCATATATGACATGGAAGGAACCAATCCTCTCACCATGATAGAATGGATCAACCCTTACATCTGACCATGGAAGGAACCAATCCTCTCACCATGTCAGAATAGCTATGGGTCTCATCACTTTCTCTTAGAGGAAACCTAGATCTGGAGAACACCAAGTCTCTCTCTGAAGTACTCAAACTTCAGCCTAGCCAATGGCTTCATCAATACATCAGCTATCTGTTCCTCTGTCGCAACATACTGGAGCTTTACTGCTCCTCTCTGCACCATATCCCTGATATAGTGATACTTGATCTCGATATGCTTCGACTTGTCATGGAAACTGGATTCTCTGACAACTTCACGCAACTCTAGTTGTCACAATGTATACAAGTAGCATCCAACTGGAGATCAAATATATCAAACAGTAGCTTCCACAGCCACACTACCTCACAACTAGCTGAACAAGCTGCGACATACTCTGCTTCAGCTATACTCAGTGCCACATAGGATTGCTTCCTACTAAACCAAGGGATCACACCTGATCCCGTACTGAAGCAACATCCCAAAGTACTCTTCCTGTCGATGGCACTGCCTACCCAATCTGAATCAACATAACCCTCTAGGTTAATCTTTTGATTCGCATCATACTTGAGATGATACTCCACTATAGCCATGCATGCTTTGCAACCATCAGGTGAACATGTCTCAATGTGTTCACAGCAAAGCAAATATCTGGTCTTGTGTTAGTTAGGTATATCAAGGAACCAATCATCTGACGACACATCGTAACATCAAGCATCACTCAACGGATTCAAGTTCGATGCCATAGGTGTGGTCATGCAGTCCATCATCCTAAACCTGTTAAGGATCTCTACTACATAATTCCCTTTTCCACACCTCTATGCCTAGAAAATAGTGCATCGACACATAACAGGAGCATCAATGGTATTCCGCCTTCAACCTTGAAGCAAAGGTTGGAATCCACTTTACTCTTAGTAAAGCCTACAGTCATCAGTATCATGTTGTACCATGTCAAACCTCAAGATATTCTGTAGTCACTCCCTCTGAAGTGAAGCATCATACTCCCTCTGTCTTCTGTACTCTGTGCACTGAAACATTCTGTACCAGAGTGACAAGTAGCTTCCTATGCTACTAATATTCTATGTGACCATCTAGTGTATAGACTTGCATCTTCAAACTTGTAGCAAAGGTTAAGATCTTCATCAAGCTCATCATGTATGTGTTATCCCATGGGTGTCTTCTGAACTCGTACAAGGCCTTCTTTCATTTGCACACATGATTATGCATGCCATGTGACTTCACTTCTAGTGGCTACAAATATATCTTCTTAGTTTAGGCCTTCTTTTCGTGAGAAGCCTCGTGCTACGAATCTTGCTTTGTACCCCATGATGTTTCCATCTATTGCATGATGGAAATATGAACTTCTCTTCAGGTCTCGATACTGCGCCCTGACATCATTCTTCTGGAACTGGTCTTCCCTTTCTTCTTGGTGGCTGGAAGGTTCTGTATCAATGATGTCTCTGCACTCGTCATATTATTCTTTGTCTTTGAATTGTCATCACTTGTTCTTCGGAACAAGTCTTCATTCTTCTTTGCTTGTAGGCGATTATGTATGCAGTCTTTCCTACAAATCAAATCCATTTGTATGGTCAGAACATTTCATAAGGAATATTTATACTAGAAAATACTTATGCATACATATATGATCATGCAACTACTTTAGCCAATACAACATTCATCCATATCTCACTAAAACTTTCTAGATGCCTTCCATCTCTACCAGGACAACATTGAGATTGTGCACTAATCCAATATATCAGCAAAGAGGTTTCATTCTAGATAAGTAGCAATGGAGAATTTGTATAGCACCATGAGCTACTTACCCATCACATGCATATTAGTAGTATACTATCATTAATGCAAACATCCTATCATGCATAATACATCAATTGAATATAACAAATGCATAACAAAACAATGAAATGACAATTGAATACTTATCTTTATTTGTTTCGTGGGTATAGTACTTCTTGAGTCTTCAGCTTCATCATCTTCTTCATTCATGATAGCATCATTTCTTATCCAAATGCTAAGGTGGATAAGAAGTTCTTCAAGAGTTGAGATCTTCATATTCCTCATCACTTGAGGGATCTTCTTTGGATGGTGAAAGCTTGGTCTTCAATTGCTCCCATCTTCTCTTCTCTTCTTATGAGTCAAGCTTCTTCTTCTTCTCAGAGTCTGCTGAAAGTAATCACTTCCTTTTGGAACATAGTCCTTGACTGAATGAATTCCACGATCCTAGGAGGCCATTCAAGGTGGCCATCACCAATTCTGCATTCTTCAATTTTTCTTTTACTGCTTCAAGTTGTTCTTTGATTTGAGAGACTCTTATGACTGCATGGTCTTTGGATTCTGCATCTTCACATTCTTCAATTGGTTTCCTAAGGTCATGTTCTGATTTTTGTTCTTTCCTTCAAATATCTTGGTCAAGGAATCAAACATCTTCGGTGTCTTTAAGGAAGACACTTGTGGTACAAGTTGATTCATGACTGAATCAATCATGATCTTCTTGGCCTTGACCAAGTTCTTCTTGTGAAAGGCTTCTAATCTCATCTCCCTCTGAAACTAGAACCTCTATACTCATGTAGGTGTCCAATCCATTTTCTTCAGAGAGATCATATACTTCCATGCTTGAAATTTTTTCAACTTCACCAAGCTTATCATCAAGCTGATGTGATAGATCACTTTAAAATGAGAACCTCAAATGAAAATAGCAAATGATTAGATCTTACCGATTTGAGGTGTCCGTCTTGGTTTCATAGTTGGCTGATCTAGGGCTTGTCATTGAAACCCTAATTTTCAAAAATTGGAATATTTCATATATTATTGGATATACATATAGATCTCTTCAAATGGAGCTGTCCAATGTACTCCTTTTCTGAAAACAGTGGAGGGAAGCTCCTGGAATAGGAAGCCCTAGTTTTCCAATTTCTTCTGTAGAAATGTCTGTTACTATTTCTATGATATCTCTGAAATTGCTGCTGCTCTATGTATGAAATTTCGCACTGAGATAACCTCACATGTCCCTGATCTAAAACCATAGGTTTCATCAGAATTGGTTTCACCATTTGGGATTTATGATCCTTTTCCCAAGGTGACCTGTTACAGGACTGTTCAGAACATTGAAGTTGTACGGAATTCCGCGTGTCACTGGTTCATATTCTAAGTCTGATATTTAGACCATGGAAATTAAAGTCTATTCCCTTTCTATAACATCTTCAGGAATTCCATTTGGACTTCGGTAGCCCAATATATTGCAGATCTCCCCCGATCTCTTGTTTAGGGATGAATTCTGGAAGGGGCTGGAACCCTAACTTGGAGAGATCATATCTCCAAGAATATAGCGAATATGAGGATGATGTTTGGACACCGTGTTCATATGGATGTTATATTCATCCCCTGCAATTTTTAGCTTCTGATACTTCGCAAACCTCGAAATATAGAGACTGTACCAAAACGTATCAGTTTTAGTATTTAGGGTTTTTCCAGCTTGGGGTGAAACTAGGATTTGACTTTCCCGGAGTTTCACCCAACCAAATTTCTTGATCCAGGTCTCTAAACTTCAGTTTTGATGAGGAGAAAAATCCTATGCTGATATCACTCAAAAATTCCTCTTCTGTAGAAAGCCCTAATTTCCGCATCGAAAACTGAAAATGCTCAGGATCGAATTCCGCTTCAACAGAAAGATGCACCCTTCAATGGAGAGTCAGCCTAGGATGATTTTGCTGATAGATTGTGGAGAGAGACCCAAAAATTAAGAAGCCCTAGATTCTGTAGCTGCACAATGTCTTCTTCTCAGGTTTGCTCTGATACCATGTTAGTTTTTCATCATATAAACTAGCATTATGATCTTAGGATCTTTTAACTGAGAGAACAACAAGCACAACAATAAAACATAAGCACATCACAAGAGACAAGAGACACAAAGATTTTTCCTCAGGGAAACCATAAAGGAGAAAACCCAGCGAATTCCTCAGAGATAGAATCAACACCAAAACAATAAAATCCCAAAACAGTAAGATGCACTCCCAACAACAGTAGTCTTCTTCTTGTCTAGTCCCAGTGTATTTCCTTCCTCACTAATGCGCCACACTTGAGTGAGTGAGTGATGTATGTTGCAATTGATAAATAGAGAGGCTCTCACTATCTATTTATATTCCTCTGTTCACTTGAAGTGCACTCCAACATGTCGACCTCACTTAACAATTACTTACTAGAGCGAACATCTCTAGGAGTGTCTAATAACCCTAGTGCCCCACCACTTATGGGGACTTTGCCTCCTCTGACCAATAGAAGGGTAACACAATGGTGGGGACTATTTCCCCGACTTACAATGAATCACCTAGGGTTGAATTCACTAGGATAGTCTAATAACCCAAGGGCCCCACAACTATGGGGACTTTAACCCTTTACCAATAGGAGAGTTACCCACAATGACTTGACATGACTTTCTCATTATTGAAACTTCCCAGAATAAACATCAGGGTATGACATGACTCAAATATATCCCGAAATGAACATCACGTTACAATAGATAAGAAATACAAGTGAATAAATTCCAAAGTTACAATTACATCGACAGTGGACATGCCTTGTCAATGAGTACCATTGCAGGAAAAGATAAATCATCCATGAGATTGTCTGCAGTGTACCATCTCCTGCCACAAATGGCTTGTGCCTTCTTGAAAGCTTCAGCAACCGTTTCATCTAGATCCTCCTAGGCTCATAGGATAGTGCTGATTTTCTTTAACTGGAAGTTGCTGAAAATAGTAATGTTATCTGTCTTATCTTTCATATACCTTTTCCAGTCCGTAACTTCATCATATGCTTTTGGAGCTTGTTTCCTTTTTTCAACCAGATCTTCTAAACCAAAAGACATTTTATCAAAATTCACGTGAGTTTCAAAAAATTTATCCAAAGTTTTAAATGTTGATGTAATTGTAACTTCGGAATGTATTCATCTATATTTCTTATGTATTGTAACCCGATGTTTATTCTGGGATGTATTATAATGTATTTGAGTCATGTCATACCCAGATGTTTATTCCAAGAAGTTTCTACAATGAGAAATTCATGTCAAGTCATTGTGGGTAACCCTCCCATTGGTCAAGGGTTAAAGTCCCCACAGTTGTGGGGCCCTTGGGTTATTAGACTATCCTAGTGAAGTCAAACCTAGGTGAGTCATTGTAAGTCAAGGAAATAGTCCCCATCATTGTGTTACCCTCATATTGGTCAGAGGAGTCAAAGTCCCCACAAGTGATGGGGCACTAGGGTTATTAGACACTCCTAGAGATGTCAGCTCTAGTAAATAATTGTTTAGTGAGGGCGACATGTTGGAGTGGGTTCCAAGTGAATGGAAGAATATAAATAGAGAGTGAGAGCCTCTCTATTTATCATACTCATAAACACACACTCACTCATTGGGGTGCATGAGTGAGAGAGGAGAATCTCTCTCAATGTGAGAGAGAGAGACTGCTGCTGTCAGGAGATCATCTTACTGTTTTTTGGTTTTAACTTTGGTGCTGATTCTATCTCTGAGGAAGTTGTGGGGTTTTATCCTTTAAGGTTTCCCCAAGGAAAATTCTTTGTGTCTCTTGTATCTTTTGTTGTGCTTATTTTTTATTGATGTGCTTTTTATTCTCTCAGTTAAAAGATCCTAAGATCATAATGCTAGCTTGAATGATAAAAATCTAACCTGGTATCAGAGATAACCTGAGAAGAAGACATTGAGCAACTGTAGAAGCTAGGGATTCTTAATTTTCATGTTTCTCTCCAAAATCCATCAGCAAAATTATGCTAGGCTAACTCTCCAAATAAGGGTGCATCTTTCTGTCGAAGGGGAATTCGATTCCGAGCATTTTCAGTTTTTGATGCGGAAATTAGGGATTTCTACAGAAGAAGAATTTTTGAGTGAGAATAGCATAGGATTGTTATCCTCATCAAAATTGAATTTTATAGACCTGTATCAAGAAATTTGGTTGGGTAAAACTCTAGAAAATTCAAACCCTAGTTTGACCCCGAGCTAGAAAAACCCTAAATACTAAAACTGCTAAATTTTGGTACATTTGCTATATCCTGAGATTGGAAAAGGATCAGGCACTAAAAATTGCAAGGGATGAATATGATATCCTGATGAACATAGTTTCTAAACATCAGCCTCATATTCACTATATTCTGGGAGATATGATCCCTCCAAATTAGGGTTCTAGCCTCTCCCAAAATTCATCCCTAAATAGGACACCTGGGGAGAATTGCTATATATTGAGATAGAGAGGTCCAAATAACATTTCTGAAGATGTTCCAAAAATATGATGGAATATAATTTTTGTGGTCCGAATTTAAAACCTAGAATATGAAACAGTCACATGTGGACATCCGTACAACTTCGTTGTTCTAAACAGTCCTGTAACAGGTTACCTTTGAAAAAGGATCATAAATCCCAGTTGGTGAAACCAATCCTGATAAAACCTATGGTTTTGTATCAAGGAAATGCGAGGTTATAGCAATGTTAAATTGCAGGCAGGGAGGTGCAGTAATTTCAGATATACCATAGAAACAATAATGGGCATTTCTACAGAAGAAAGTGGAAAACTAGGGCTTCCTGTTCTGGGAGCTTCGCTCCACTGTTTTCAGAAAAGGAGTACATTGGATAGCTCCATTTGAAGAAATATATCTGTCTATCCAATCATATCTAAAATATTCCAAGTTTTTAAAATTAGGGTTTCTATGACAAACCCTAGATCAGCCAGCTCGGGAACAACGACAAGCACCTCAAAATGGTAAGATCTAATCTTTTTCTATTTTCATTTGAGGTTCTCATTTCAAAGTGATATATCACATCAGCTTGATGACAAGCCTGGGGAATTTTACAACTTCCAAGCTTGGAAGTATATGATATCTCTCAAGAAAATGGATTGGACACCTACATAATTATAGAGGTTCTAGTTCCAGAGGGAGATGAGGCTAGAAGCCTTACACAAGAAGAACTTGGTCACAGCCAAGAAGATCATTGCTGATTAAGTCATGAATAAACTTGTACTACAAGTGGCTTTGTTAAAGACACTAAAGATGTTTGATTCCTTAACTAATCTATTTGAAGAGAAGAGTAGAAAGAAAATATGACCTTAAGAAACCAGTTGAAGAATGTGAATATTCAGAATGCAAAGACCATGCAGTCATACGGGTCTCTCAAATCAAAGAACAAATTGAAGTGGTAAAAGAATAAGTGAAGAATGCAGAAGTGGTGATAGCCACCTTGAATGGCCTCCCAAGATCATGGGATTCATTCATTCGAGGAATGTGTGTGAAAAGGAAGTGATTGCTTTCAGTAGTCTCTGGGAAGAGAACACAGAAGAAGAAGAAGCTCGAGAAGAGAAGGTGGGAGCAATTGAAGATCAAGCTCTTACCATCCAAAGAAGATCCCTCAAGCGATGAGGAATATGAAGATATAAAATCTTGAAGAACCTCTTATCCATCTTAGCTTTTGGATAATAAATGATGCTATTATGAATGAATACGACAATGAAGCTGAAGGCTCAAGAAGGAGTATACCCACGAAACAAATAAAGATAAGTATTCAATTGTCATTTCATGATATTGTTTTGTTATGCATTTGTTTATATTCAATTGATGTATTATGCATGATAGGATGTTTGCATTAATGAAAGTTTACTACTAATATGCATGTGATGGGTAAGTAGCTCATGGTGCTATACAACTCTCCATTGCTACTTATATAGAATGAAACATCTTTGCTGACATATTGGATTAGTGCACAATCTCAATGTTATCCTGGTAGAGATGGAAGGCATCTAGAAAGTTTTAGTGAGATATGGATGAATGTTGTATTGGCTAAAGTAGTTGCATGATCACATATTTATGCATAAGAATTTTTCAGTATGAATATTCCTTATCAAATGTTTCTAACCATCAAAATGCATTTGACTTGTAGGAAAGACCACATACATAATTGCCCGCAAGCAAAGAAGGATAAAACTTGCTGCGAAGAACAAGTGACAAAATTTCAAAATGAAAAATAATATGATGAATACAATGACATCATTGATGCAGAACCTTCCAGCCATGAATAAGTAACCAAGAAGAAATGGAAGACTAGTTCAAGAAGAATGATGTCTAGGATGCAATATCAATACGTGAAGGGAAGTTCGTAGCTCCATCATGTAGTAGATGGAAACATCATGGGATAAAAAGCTAGATTCGTAGCACGAGGCTTCTCACGAAAAGAAGGCATAGACTACGAAGAGACATTTGCAGCCAGTAAGAATTAAAACACATATATGATGAGCTTGATGAAGATATTAACCTTTTCTACAAGGTTGAAGATACAAGTCTATACACTAGATGTTCACATAGAATGGTAGTAGCATAGGAAGCTACTTGTCACTCTGGTATAGAATGTTCAATGCATAGAGTATGGAAGACAGATGGAGTATGACGCTCTGATTCAAAGGGAATGACTATAGAATATATAAGGTTTGGAATGGTACAATAGGTTGGATAGATTACTAATGAATCTAGGCTTTACTAAGAGTAAATCATATTCCAACCTTTGCTTCAAGGTTGAAGGCGGAAGACCAGTGATGCTCCTGTTATGTGTTGATGCACTATTTTTCTAGGCATGGAGGTGTGGACAAGGGAAGTATGCAGTAGAGATCCTGAATAGGTTCAGGATGATGGACTGCATGATCACACCTATGGCATCAAACCTAAAGCTATTGATTGTTGCTTCATCAGATACGGTCGATGCTACAATGTATCAATAAATGATTGGGTCCTTGATGTACCTGACAAATACGAGACCAGATATTTGCTTTGCTATGAACACCTTGAGCCAGTTCTTGATAGATTCAAGAAATGTTCACTTTATTGTTGCAAAGCATATTCAGAGGTACCTGAGAGGTACAGTTTATTATGGGGTCAAGTACAATGCAAATCAAAAATATTAACCCAGAGGGTTATGTTGATTCATATTGGGCAGGCAGTTCCATCGATAGGAAGATCACTTCAGGGTGTTGCTTCAGTATGGTATCAGGTGTGATCTCATGGTTTAGCAGGAAGCAATCCTGTATGGCACTGAGTACAACTGAAGCAAAGTATGTTGCAACTTGTTCAGCTAGTTGTGAGGTAGTATGGCTACGGAAGCTACTATCCGATTTATTTGATCTCTAGTTGGATGCTACTTGTATACATTGTGACAACCAAAGTTACATGAAGTTGTCAGAGAATCCAGTGTTCCATGACAAGTCAAAGCATATCGAGATCAAGTATCACTATATTAGGGATATGGTGTAGAGGGGAGCAGTGAAGATCTAGTATGTTGCGACGGAGGAATGGATAGCTGATGTATTGACAAAGCCATTGGCTAGGGTGAAGTACGAGTACTTCAGGGAGAAGCTTGGTGTTCTCCAGATAGAGGTTTCCTCTAAGGGAAAGTGATGAGTCTCATAGCCATTCTAACATGGTGAGAGGATTGGTTCCTTCCATGGTTAGATGTAAGGTTTGTGCCATTCTGTCATGGTGAGAGGATTGGTTCCTTCCATGTCAGATATGAGTGCTGAAATCTATAGCCATTCTGACATGGTGAGAGGATTGGTTCCTTCCATGGTCAAATGTAAGGGCTAAGCCATTCTATCATGGTGATAGGATTGGTTCCTTCCATATCAAATATGATTGCTGAGATCCATAGCCATTCTGACATGGTGAGAGCATCGGTTCCTTCCATGGTTAGATGTAAGGGCTGAGCCATTCTGTCATGGTGAGAGGATTGGTTCCTTCGATCTTAGATGTGAGTGTTGGCCATTCTGTCGAGTGGGACAAATGTAAGGGCAATTTCCATTCTAGGAATGGAGGTACCTAGTTAGTTACTAGGAAAACTTAGTCTAGGATTGAGAATCCATTTTGATGTGATAGAGGGATGTGTTCCCACTTGATTAGATTTAAGGGTTCAACCATTCTGTCATGGCTAAAGGATTAGGTTCCTTCCATGTTAGATGTGAGTGTTAGCCATTCTGACGAGTAGGTCGGATGTAAGGGAAACTACCATTCTTGAGGAGAATGGAGGCACCTGGTCAGATACCAGGTAGCTCAGTCGAGGACTGGGGGCCATTCTGATATGATTGTAGGATTGGTTCCTACAACATTAGATATGAGTGCAAGCCCTTCCATCATTGTGAGCAGGATGTGTTCCCTCCTGGATGGATGTAAGTGCAGAGCCTTTTCATCATTATGAGCAGGATGTGTTCCCTCCTAGATGAATGTAAGTACAGAGCCTTTTCATCATTGTGAGTAGGATGTGTTCCCACCTAGATGAATGTAAGTGCAGAAATATTTCATCATTGTGAGCAAGATGTGTTCCAGCCTGGATGAGAGTCTTTCATCATTGTGAGAAGGATGTGGTTTCAGCCTGGGTGGAAGAACATATATCTTCCATCATTGTGAGCAAGATGTGGTTCTGGCCTGGATGAAAGTGTGGAAATATTCCATCATTGTGAGCAAGATGTGTTCTCGCCTAGATGGGAGTATGAAACTCTTCCATCATTGTGTGCAGGATGTGTTCCCACCTGGATGGATGTGAGTGCTGTGCCTTTCTGACAAGTAGGTCAGATGTAAGTGCTAAAGCCTTTTCACAGATGATAGTGATGTCCTATCATGCTAGTGAATGTGAGTGCTGGGCCTTTCTGATGTGATTGTAGGCCACTACATGATCAGATGTGAGTGTTGGGCATGCCTTTCTGCCAAGTAGGTTAGATGTAAGTGATGGGCGGGCCATTCTAACGAGTAGGTCAGATATAAGCACTGAAGAAGACCTACATGATGGCTAGGCCTAAAACCAGCATGAAAAAGGGCTGGCTCTGTAGAACTTCCTATTACGAGAAGAATCATGAGATAGCACCCATGATGATCTAGATTGATTGATGATCCAGATCCAGTGAAGATGATCTAGTAGTGATGATCCAGATCCGGTGATGATGTCTAGTAATGATCCAGATCGAGTGATCATCCAAATCCAGTGATGATGATCCATATTGAGTGATGATCTAGATTCAGTGATGATGATCCAGATCGAATGATGATCCAGATCCAGATGAAGATGACTTGAAGACGAAGATGACGAGAACTCAAGGATGATCTAGATTATACAGAGAAGAAGACTTGTGCTGATAAATTATGTCAAGAGAATACCTTCCTAGTTAAGAGGCAGTGTTGATGTAATTGTAACTTCGGAATGTATTCATCCATATTTCTTATGTATTGTAACCCGATGTTTATTCTGGGATGTATTGTAATGTATTTGAGTCATGTCATACCCCAATGTTTATTTTGAGAAGTTTTTACAATGAGAAAGTCATGTCAAGTCATTGTGGGTAACCCTCCTATTGATCAAGGGTTAAATTCCCCACAGTTGTGGGGCCCTTGGGTTATTAGACTATCCTATTGAAGTCTACCCTAGGTGAGTCATTGTAATTAAGGGCAATAGTCCCCACCATTGTGTTACCCTCCTATTGGTCAGAGGAGGCAAAGTCCCCATAAGTGGTGGGGCGCTAGGGTTATTAGACACTCCTAGATATGTCAGCTCCAGTAAGTAATTGTTAAGTGAGGCCAACATGTTGGAGTGGGTTCGAAGTGAACAAAAGAATATAAATAGAGAGTGAGAGCCTCTCTATTCATCATACTCAAACACACACACTCACTCATTGGGGCGCATGACTGAGAGAGGAGAAGCTCTCTCAGTGTGAGAGAGAGAAACTGCTGCTGTCAAGAGATCATCTTACTATTTTTTAGGTCATTTTTACCTTTGGTGCTGATTCTATCTCTGAGGAAGTTGCGGGGTTTTATCTTTTATGGTTTCCTCAAGGAAAATTCTTTGAGTCTCTTGTCTGTTGTGTTGTGCTTATGTTTTATTGCTATGCTTGTTATTCTCTCAGTTAAAAGATCCTAAGATCATACTGCTAGCTTGAGTGATAAAAATATAACATTAAATAGCTCACTAATTAAATCATGATGCTCCTTATTGGTTTGGAGAGCCATCTCCTTGAATTCCTCCTCACAAAACTTAGAAAATGAAGATGAAGTTGAACTTGCAGTTGCATCTTCATACTGTTTTTCCAACAAAACTACCTTATGTACCAAAGTAGCATTCGTAGTCTTCTCTTTTTGTAACTCATCCTGAAGAGAAACATTCTTTACCTATAATTCATTATACATATCATGATATATCTTTAAAAAATTAGTAATTTGGTCCTCATGTTGTCTTCTGACCTGTTCTAGTTCCTCCTTTAATCTGATAATTTCTGCCTTCTTCTTATTGAATTCCATGTTCAGAGTATTGACAGCATCAATGTTAGCACCTGTAAATCCCCTAGGACAGAAGCAGTGCCTGTAGCATCCACATGTTGATCACCATATCATTGAGTCTATACAATTTTATTTGAAAGATGTATCCACCTCACTTTTATCTCTACTCCTCTTTTTTCCACTCTTAACCACTGATTTATCATATTTTCTATAACGATACTCTCCCAGAGATATTACATAGTATTCATTGAATTCATCTCTTATCTCATCAATGGGGGGTACATCAATACCTGTATATATCAAAGAGGAGGTTTGAGTCATAGTATAAGAAGGAATGGGCATAGTAATATGGGAGGTGAGTGAAGAGGAAGTACTACTCTGGATAACAATCACTTCACGAGTTGAAGGATTATCTAGAACAGAAGTCTCAATGGATGAAACCTGCATGGTGGTAGCTGGAAGTGATGGTGGTGAAAGTGTTGAGGCTTTTTCATGAGAAGGATATTGTATTGAACTAAAAGAAGGAATATGCAGTGGAACCTTAAAGACTGGAGATATAGTGGATGGTGGAATAGGAATTTGTACAAAGACGGGTGTAATAGAATGAGGTAGACATGTGGTATCATGATATAGTTGAGATATCAGGGGTGTCATGGTAGAACCAGTAGGAAAGGAAGATAAGGATAGGATCGATGAGAGGATTAAAGCTGAAGATGATGGACATGGCTGAGAAGAATATTGTAATTTTGGGAGAGCTGATGAATATATCCCATTGCTTCGACTAAACATATTCATGAAATCCTGCAATTTATTACCATTTCCAGTTTCCTTAGTGACAGGCGCAGAGGAAAGTCTTTCATCCTCCTCTTCTGAATTGGTCAAATATATAGTAGAAGCAGTGAGATGAAACTTGAACCTTCAATTCCTTGAGTGGCTTCATCTCAACCTGATTTTTTTCATGTTGAGTTTTATCAACAATAGTAGTTACATAAGCAGCTTCATCTGGTTGAGAAGTTTCAATTTCTTGAGTGTCCAATTGTGAAGTCATCCTAGTCAGCTTCGGGTTAATTTGCTCTGATGTATGTATTAAAGCTTTAGCATGTTGAGTAATAGATTCCTATGAAATGTCTTCCATGGGAGTTTTACCTTTATTTGTGGCTGAACATGTTGTTGTGGAAGGGTATTTGGATGCTTGAGCCTCTTTTGTTTCCAGTTGGGCCTCCTTTCCTTCTCTTTCTCTTATAATATTTTCTTGAATATCTAATTCCGTTGCCTTATAGTGTAGTACCCTCTCTCTAACTTATTGTTAATATAGCAGGATTTGACTCTTCTCTTCTTTACTTTTATCCCTGGCCAAAACCTTGAAGAAAGTATCAAATCCTTGATAAATGAAGTCATCTAGGACTTCTTCATGAGTGTATCCTACTTTGAAATGATTCTTTTTAAGGTGGAAATAAACAATCCTCTTGGGATCATGTTGTCTCTTACTGGAAAAACCAATCTTGAGCGAAACTATGTGATCGCTGAATTGTAATGCTTGGGTGGAGGTTGGTATACTTAAGGATCCAAGATTCTGAGGAAACTTGGTCCAGAATTTTCTTTTGGGCGTTGCGTACTTCTTTTATATTCCTTTGGTCACTGTCTGAAATGATATTTATTCAAGAACCAATCTATCAAGTACAACCCTTGGTAGCATATGAGTAACATTGCTGATAAAGAATATGATGTATGTGAATTATTCACCAATGTACCAATCCCCCATCATAGCTATAAGGGTTTTCGATTCAGGGGAGAAAGCGGGACCTTCTGTCTTGAAAATTAAGAAATAGACTTGGCCAAGGAATTTCTCACAAATGTCATGAAATATGGTCACATAGTTGGTGTCCCACAACTCCACATGGTAAATGTGTACAGGAGGGGTTGGTAGTACCCAGCTCCATCCCAAATTAGGATAATGGAACTCAGCGCAAAAGATGTCAACAATTTAGGTATAGAAGAAGAAATTAGGTTTCTTCCTCGTAGTAGCTTTGTAAAATTCTTGTATCGTTGTTTTGAGTTCTAAATAAAGGATTGAATCCCATGGGAGAGATTCTCTCATGGTTATAACATGATGGGAAATCAGAGCCCATTCCTCCTTAAAATAGGAATAGTTGGGGAGAGCGTAGAGCCTACACAACATTGCTACAAGTAGGGAATAGGGTTCCTTAAAAAATTTAATAGGGTATAGGTAATATTTCCTCTGAAAAAACTTACATGGTTAATTCATCCAAGACTTCAACATCTGGTCAAAATTATACCTGGACTTAGAAGCTTTGACGAAATTAGCATTAAGGAGTTGTTTAAAAGGTTTGAGAGCATAAATTTTTACAAAAGTATCAGAACATAAATTCACAAGTAGAAATCTAGTGCTATTATTAAAATAATGATCTTTTGGATTGGCATGATCAATAATCCATATGATCGCGTCATTGTAAGGGAGAACGAAAGGTCTTCCAACAATCATATGGATACTAGAATCCCTATTTATATTGTAAAAAATGTAATAGATTATGGACCAATATAACTAGTAGGTCTCACTATCCCAATCACTAGTATCAGACAAGACACAAAAATTCAGGTCTTTGGTCAGCATGTCTTTCAACAGGTTTTTACACTAGGTAATTTGAGGTGTTTTTGAGGTTGACATATTCTGTTGAACGCAAACACCATAAATTAAAACTAGTTTATACTAGAACAACAGTAAGCAATTCAAATTAGGAAAGGTGAATCAAACTAACCTGTAACCAAAGAAAATAGTGGAAAAATTTCTTGGTAAAAACCCCTAAGTAAATTCATGCAGCACAGCAAGCTACTGTGGTAAAAATGGTGAAGAAATCGTCAAAAATACCATCATATATATAATTTGCGGGAAATAATTAAGACCATAGGATGAGGATAAGAACAATAGTCAATATCAAGCTCTCTGGGATGTGGGATTGAAACACAAAATTCTAATTTTATTAATCGTTCTGCAGCCCACATTCCGCATTTGCAGGATGCGGGATGCGGAATCGCAAAACAACAAAAATTTATTCAAACCTCTCCACATCACACATTCTGTAGTCTGCGGGATGTGGTATGTGAGAATACACAATCCAAACAACATAACAAACAACACCCCGCACCCTAAAATCTGTACTTATGCAGGATGCGGGTTGCGGGATGAGAAAATTCAAAATATATGAGTACAACATCCCGCATCCCGCAACTTGCGACATGTTGGAAACACACAAATCAAGCGTGGATTTTGGAAGTTTTGGTTGAGTTAGAAGAATACAAAAACCAATATAAGTAAAATAGATGCCATGAAATGGACAAAGGATTTTAATCATTCACCTTTGCATGTGTAATTGGGCTCCCGTGTAAAAATAACATGGGATCTGTTGTACTTAAAACAAGCACCTACCTGCTTAGATAGGAATTCTTAGGTATTTTGACCAGAATGAATTATATTGGATGAAATGTATTGCAAAAATTTCAACATGTTTCTCACAAAATTTCAGAACTCATCCTTCTCATCCATATCTCTATGGAATCTCCCTTCCACATATGCAACTTCCTGTTCTTCAGAGGCTCCCCTTTTAGAATCAGAACTAAATTTTGGAACCATTAAGGAATATAAAGAGTAGGTATGGAGGACCATGCTATGATACCACTATAATATCCCTGATATGGTAACAAATCAAAATATTAACTCTGATGGAAATTTCATTAAAATTTTAAATGAAAATTTGCACTTATAGGTCAACTCTTGAAACTAGGAGAAAACTGGGAATGTTGTTGATACTTTGTAAATAGGGAAGAGAGATGATGGGAGAAGCCAAGAAAAATTATAGGAAAGATAAATTATATTCCCTAACACATTTAAGTCAGACACCATTTAAATTTTGTAATCAGCTCTGTGTTAATTTTTCAACATTAAGCTAGCATTATTTATATCTTTAACTAAGAGAATAACAAGCACAGCAATCAAACACAAGAGACAATGAACACAGTTTTTTTCCTCAGGGAAACCATAAATGGAGAAAACCATGCAAATTCCTCAGAGATAGAATCAACACCAAAATAGAAAATCCCAAAACAATAAGTGATCTCCCAGCAGCAGTAACCTTCTTCTTATCTAGCCCCAGTGTCTTCTCCTTCCTCAACTATGCACTACACTTGAGTGTGTATGAGATGTGTGCTAAATAGAGAAGTCACTTCTCTATTTATAATGATTTTCGGCATGACTAAAACCCTACTAGGGCTGACTTCACTAAGTGAGTCTAATAACCCTAGTGCCCCAGAACTACGAGGAGTTTAACCCTTAGACAATAGGAGGGTTACCCACAATGACTTGACATGACTTGTTTACATTATAGATCCTCCCGATCGGAACATTGGGGCATGACATAATGAATCAATTACATAATAGATACATCCTAGAATAAAAATTGGGTTACAAGAAATAATATACATAGATGAATACATTCCGAAGTTACAAATACATAAACATTCCCTCTTAACTAGGAAGGTATTATTTCGACACAATTTTTAGCACTGGTCTTCTTCTCTACATCAACTGGATCATCTCATTATATTCATCTTCAAGTATTCTTAGTATTCAAGTATTCAAGTCTTCTTCATCTTTGAGTCTTCTTCGTCTTCAAGTCTTCAAGTCATCTTCTTCTTCAAGTCTTCTTCATCACGAGATCTGCATCATCATGACTGCTGGATCATCACTTGATCCGGATCATCATTAATTTTGGATCATCACATATGGATCACTTGATCTAGATCATCATTGAGTCTGGATCATCATCACAACTGGATCATCACTTAATCTAGATCGTCATCAAGTATGGGTCATCACATCTAGATCACTTGATCTAGATCATCATCAAGTATGGATCATCATCACATGCCATCCCATAATGGTTCTATCTCGATTCTTCTCGTCATAGGAAGTTCTACAAAGTCAATTCTGTAGGCCTACCCTTCATGTAGGTCTTCATCAATGCTTATATCTGACACTTAAGTTAGAATGGCCTACCTAGATCTTACATCTGACCTCATCTTGTCAGAAAGTCATGCCCAACACTCACATCTGACCTCATCTTGTTAGAAAGGCCCAGCACTCACATATGACCATGTGTAAACACATCGCGCCAAAATGGCTCAACACTTATATCTGACCATGTGCAAGCACATCGCATCAGAAAGGCTCTGCACTTACATCCAACCTCATCCTGTTAGAAAGGCATAGCACTTACAGATGACCACACTCGAAAGCACCACATCTAAAGGGCTCAGCACTTACAATCGACCACGCTCAAAAGCACCATATCAAAAGGGCTCTGCACTTATATCTGACCATGCTCGAAAGCACCGCATCAGAAGGGCATGCACTCACATCTGATCATGGAGGAACTAATCCTACGATCGCATCAAAATGACACCTAGTCCCAGACTGAGCTACCTGGTAACTAACCAGGTTCCTCCATTCCCAGAATGGTAGTTGCCCTTACATCTGGCCTACTTGTCAGAATTGTGAACACTCACATCTGACATGGGAGGAAATTAATCCTTTAACCATGACAGAATGGTTCATCCCTTACATCTGATCAAGTGGGAACACATCCCTCTCTCACATCAGAATGGCTTCTCAGTCCTAGACTGAGTTTTCCTAGTAACTGACCAGGAACCTCCATTCCCAGAATGGAAATAACACTCATATCTGACATGGAAGGAACCTAAATCCTCTAACCATGACAGAATGGCTTAGCCCTTACATCTAACCATGGAAGGAAATTAATCCTCTCCCATGTTAGAATGTCTCACAGAATCATCGCTTCCCTTTGGAGGGAACGGCGATCTAGATGTGGAAATTGAACCCATATGTTAGAACAATTACACTCACAACAATTGCCAATTACACATGCAAATTACTCATAAAGGAGACTGAATATGGAGCAGAACACTAATCTGTATTGAATAAGTGTACAATATCTAACCCTGTGAAGTCACAGGCTACCACAATAAATAATTACATGAGATATTTGAATGCATAAATATGCCATTCGAATTTGGTCAAAATTAGGCTTACTAAATCTAAGCAAATCCCCCATAAGTGCATAAAGCAGTTTCCAAAACTATTTAGGAGCTCACAAATTGGAAAAATCAATTAGGAAAGCTAATAGGTGATGGAAGGACAACTTATACATGCTTTTATTAGTATAAAAGGGTGGAGGATGATGAGGACAAAAAACAAGTTAACTTCACCTAGTCAAACTTTCCCAATTTCCTTAAAACTCAGAAAAAAGCAAGTAATAAAGCAGAAAAAGCAGACGTGCGCTAGGGAGGCCAGGAATAAAGCAGATTTGATTCCAAGTGGTTTCCCAAGTGCTCCATGACTCAAATTTAGCAATTTTGACCACTATGGATGTGTGGAGGACAACTTGCATAAGGCGGAATATGGAAACTAGGCAAATAAGAAAAAAAATGGATTAATTAATGTCTAAGGTAGCTAACTATGGGTTGATTATTCTAACACTAGAGAACACCAAGCTTCTCCCTGAAGTACTCAAACTTCACCCTAGCCACTGGCTTCCTCAATACATCAGCTATCTAATCATCCATCACAACATACTAGAGCTTCACTACTCCCCTCTGCACCATATCCCTAATATAGGGATACTTGATCTCGATATGCTTCGACTTGTCATGGAACACTAGATTCTCTGACAAATTCATGCAACTCTGGTTGTCACAATATATAGAAGTAGAATCCATTTGGATATCAAATAAATTAGAGAGTAGCTTCCGCAGCCATACTTCCTCACAACTAGCTGAACAAGCTGCGACATACTCTGCTTCAGCTGTACTTAGTGCCACAGAGGATTGCTTCCTGCTAAACCAAGAGATCACACCTGATCCCTTACTGAATCAACATCCTGAAGTGCTCTTCCTATCGATGGCACTGCCTTCCCAATCTAAATCAACATAATCTTCCAGGTTAATCTTCTGATTCGACTCATACTTAAGCCCATAATCAACTATACCCCTCAGGTACCTCAGAATATGCTTTGTAGCAATCAAGTGAACATTTCTCGGATCTGTCAAGAACTAGCTCAAGGTGTTCATAGAAAAGCAACTGTCTGGTCTCATGTTTGTCAGGTAAATCAAGGACCGAATCATCCGATGATACATCGATCCATCAACTGATTCTGATGAAGCATCGCTCAATAGCTTCAGGTTCAATGCCATAGGTGTGGCCATGGCTTTGCAATCCATCATCCCAAACCTCTTCAAGATCTCTACTACATACTTCCCTTGTCCAAGGAATATTCCATCTACATTTTTCCACACCTCCATGCCTATGAAATAATGCATCATAACCAAGTCGTTCATTTCAAACTTGGCAACAAGCTTTCTCTTCATATCGACAATCAACCCATCCATGCCTGTCACAAATAGATCATCTACATATAGTAGGATCATCACTGGGTTTCCATATTCAACCTTCTAGCACAGGTTGGAATGTGCTTTACTCTTGGTAAAGCCCATAATGGATAGAAAGCTGTCAATTCTTCCATACCAAGTCCTGGGTGCATATTTCAAACCATACAGGGATTTCTTCAATCTGCATACATGAGACTCTCTGTCATGTGTCTCAAAATTGAGTGGTTGTTCTACATACACTTCCTCTTCTAATACACAATTCAAGAAAGTAGTCTTGACATCCATCTGGTGTATCGTCCATTTCATCACTGCAACTAGAGCTAGTACTGATCTGATGAAAGTGTATCTGGCTATAGGTGCAAAGGTTTCTTCATAATCTATTCCTTCTTTCTGATAGAAACCCCGAGCCACAAATCTTTCTTTATATTTTTCAATGCTACCATCTGTAGCATGCTTGATATTGTTGATCCATTTGGAAGTTACAACTGACTTCCCTTCTAGTCTTGGGAAAACATCCCAAAAATCATTCTTCATGATCGATTGGTATTCTTTGCGTTATGCCGCTTCTTCATAACTGGAAGATTATTTATCAACGAAATCACATAGTAAAGCTACATAATCAGAATAGAATCTGGTCCTCTTTCTTTCTCTATGATTCACTTCTGGATCCTAATATCTTTCTACACCTTAGATAATTTTGTGTACCCAAGCAGTTTTCCTCTTATGATGATTCTTCTCCAGTGGTGGATCTACAGGTCTTTGTGGCTCTTCAAATTCTCGATCTTCTTCTTGAGTTTCTTCGTTCATGGTTGTATCATGAATTCTGGGTGCTTTTTCTTCTTCAAGTTCTTCAGTAGGTCTCTTTCTAGATTTTTTGTAATTTGTTTCTTCATCAAATGTCACATCCCTGATGACGTAAATCTTCTTGTATCCTAGGAAATATATTCTGTAGTCCTTTGAGCTTTCAGAGTATCCAACAAATATACCCTTCGTTCCTGAAGGATCTAATTTTTTTCTCTTCTCTTTTGGAATGTGTATGTACACAGGATAGCTAAATATTCTGAGATGGATGACTTCTGGTTTCTTGCCAGAGAATACATCTTCAGGAGTCTTGTTCTCAAGTACTCTATGTGTAGTACGGTTCTGTACATACACCGCTATTCTGGTAGCTTTCGCCCAAAGATACATAGGAAGATATTGATCATGAAGCATAGCTCTTCCAGCTTCGATGATAGTTGTGTTCTTCCGGTCCACAATCCAATTCTATTGTGGATTATAAGGAGTGGACAACTCCCTCTTAATCCCTAATTCTTTACATAGCTCTTTGAATTCATTCGAATTGAATTCTCCGCCATTGTCTGATCGAAAATTCTTGATCTTCTTTTCACTGTGATTCTCAATCAAGGCTTTTAATTCCTTGAACTTTCTGAATACTTTGTCTTTGTTCTTCATGAAGTAAACCCATGTATTCCTAGAAAAATCATCAATAAAAGAAACATAATATGCATACCTGCTTAGTGATCTTGATGACATAGGACTGCATGCATCGGAGTGGTTGATTTCCAAGATTCCTTTTTCTTTTCTTTAGCTACTTGGAAATGTCTTCTTTGTGTTCTTTCCTTTCGCACATCCTTTGCAGAACCCAACATGTTTTGCTTGTATTTCTGGAAAACCTTCAACAAATTTGCTTGCAAGAGGTAGTGATCTGTAATGCAGTGATGCACATGTGCAAGTATTCTATTCCATAATTCATTTGGCTCTATTGTGTCATGGAACAAGGCTTGTTCTGGATGGCCCTTCAATTTGTACAAACCTCCTTCTTGTTCACCAATCACTATTGCATCATCAATAGTATTTCCTTTTGGCCACATAATAACTTGACCATCTATGAATGCAACCCTCATTCCTTTTATATCTAATGCTGATATGGAGAGAAGGTTCTTCTTGAGTCCTGGAACAAACAAAACTTCCTTCATTGTTATAGACTTTCTAGAGTCTAGCTTATAGGAATATTCCACACTACCTTTTATTGGATATTGGTAGTCATCTCCTAGCTTCACCTTGTGAGGTGATTCATGTTCTGATAGTCTCACAAAGGATTCCTTGAATCCAGTCATATGTTTGGAAGCTCCACTGTCTATAAGCCAATCATCACTTCCATTAGTAATCTTTACTGTGAAAGTGGAGATTAAAACATATTCATCCTTGCTTGAAGAATCTTCACTTTCATATCTGGTTCTCTTTGATGAAGGTTCATCATCCTCTGCAGCATGAGCATGATGTATTCTTTTGCTTCCCTTCTTGTTGTGAGAGCTACTTTTGTTCTTAGGAGAATCTCTAGCAAAGTGTCCTCTTTCATCACATGTATAGCAAATGTACTTAGACCTATATCTAGGATTTCTAGAGTTATTCCTATGATGAGTGTACTTACTTCTATGATGGCTAGATCTTGGTTTCCTGGATTGTACTGTGGAAGCTTGATCTTCACTTCCCATATCCTCTTCTCGAGTTGCTATCCGAGCTTCTTCTTGAGAACATTCTTCCCACAGTCTTCTGAACTTGACTAACTTCTTTCTAGAACAAATCCCTTGAATGAAGGAGTCCCATGTCCTAGGGAGACCATTCAAGGTGGTCATCACAATTTTTTCATTCTCCACTTATTCATATACTAATTCTAATTGTTCTTTGATCTGAGAAACCCTTGTGAAGTAATACTGGATGGTCTCTGCATTTTGGATCTTCACATTCTTCAGTTGATTCCTCAGAGTCATCTTTCAGTTTATGTTCTTCTCTTCAAAAAATTTGGTTAGGGCATCAAACATAGCTTTGGGTGTCTTGAGAGACAACACCTATGGGATAAGGTGATCCTTGATATAATTAGCAATGATCCTCTTTTCCATAACCAAATTATTCTTATGCAAGGCCTTAGCCTCATCTCCCTCTGGAACTGGAACCTCCTCATGGATGTAGGATTCCAACTCATTTTCTTCCAGGACCAAGGAGATCCTATACTTCCACCCTAGAGAGTTATCAGCTCCCTCAAGATTTTCATCAAGCTTGGTATGATGATACATATTAATTTAGAACCTTAAATGTAAATACAAAAGATTTAGATCTTACCAGGTCAAGATGTCGTATCTGGATTTGGAGCTAAACTCCTGCAGTGTTGGATCTAGAGCAAATTAGGGTTTTCCTTTTATGGAGTTCTGTCCAACCAAAAGATTTGAAATTGATCCCTAGATTCGATTTTGGGGAGGATATCAATCCAAGCTTGGGATCACTGAAATATTCCTCTTCTGTAAAAATCCCTAATTTCTAGCAGCACGGGCGGGTACAAAACTGAAAAACCCCACAATTGGATTATGCTTCAACAGAAAGATGTGCCCTAAGGAGGAGAGTTATTCCACCTTAGTTTTGCTGAAAATCTTTGGAGGAAGATCCACAAACTAGGAATCCCTAGTTCCCATAGCTACACAGTGTCTTCTTCTTAGGTTAGCTCTGATACCATGTTAGTTTTTCAACATTAAGCTAACATTATTAGGATCTTTAACTGATAGAATAACAAGCATAGCAATCAAACACAAGAGACAATGAACACAATGTTTTTCCTTGGGGAAACCATAAATGGAGAAAATCCCACAACTTCCTTAGAGATAGAATCGACACCAAAATAGAAAATCCCAAAACAATAAGTGATCTCCCGACAGTAGTAACCTTCTTCTTATCTATCCCTAGTGTCTTCTCCTTCCTCAACTATGCGCTACACTTGAGTGTGTATGATATGTGTGCTAAATAGAGAAGTCACTTCTCTATTTATACTCCTTCCCGGCATGACTAAAACCCTACTAGGGTCGATTTCACTAAGTGATTATAATAACCCTAGTTCCCCAGAACTGCGGGGACTTTAACCCTTAGACAATAGGAGGGTTACCCACAATGACTTGACATTACTTGTTTACATTATATAGATCCTCCCGATCGAAACATCGGGGCATGACATAATGAATCAATTACATAATAGATACATCCCGGAATAAAAATTGGGTTACAATACATAATATACATATATGAATACATTCCAAAGTTACAAATACATCAACACTCCGCTGAAACCTACTCCCACAATTCTGGGTCACCCAACCATGCAACTAGGAAGAAATTTTCACATCCAATCAACTAAGGGTTTATGCAGTGTTCATACTAGTAAAATGTATAAAATTAACTTTAATATATTCAAGAAAAGATATGGAGTTATTTTGGGTTGTTTGGGAAGATTTGGGAAAACCTTCCAATTTTGGCCCGGGGAGACCCTACGAAAAGAAGGTAGTCCAAACAAGGTATGGACTCAAATAAATCCCTATGTGAGGGTTGGGATTGGTATTGGGATAATTTAAATACCTAAAACAACTTTTGGAATTACATTTTTATGCGTATACCTTCTAGAATGAAGAAAACTGTAAGACTTGTAACATTTTCCTAGTCAACTAGTAGGGGTGTGCATAAATTCATGAATTTTGTACCATATTGAAATCATAATTTATACTAATGAATTATAGAGAATAATATATCAGTATTTAATATATAATATCATTTAATATGTTCTTATTATGTCCATTACTTCACTCTTATTACATAAACTCATAAAAATCCCATCTAGTGGGAAAATAAAGGCTAGCTAATGAAAACTTAACATGAGATCTCTTTCGAACATAAATATTACTGTATTATAGAATTAATAAGAGTGGATTTGGAATGATCATATCCATAATATTTTTGTATGGTTTATCTCCCAAAAAATGGGATCCAAAATTGAAGGCAGTAGGTCCAAATCTAACACAAATCTGGGGATTGGAGTGTAGGTAAAGTTCCCTTCACCAGAGCTCGAATTCAATGGAGGGACTGGATTATGTATATGTCATATATGAAGCTTGCGGTGCTGAGAATTAGCTCTTCATAACCCACAATGAAAATGGAAGGGGAGAAACACGAGAGGGTAAGGGACTTGGGGCGTATCTCCCAAGAGAATGAGGCACAACACTTAGTATGAAGCTAAGATTCACAAAAAACAAGATCATTCATTAACCAAAACGTGAAATGGAGCTCGAAATATCATTAAATAGACCACTGGTGACTTGTTGGGAAAGTCAATCACCTGCTAAGCAAGTTTCCCTTTCTAAAACCCTAACCCTAGACAAGTAGTGCACCATCATTGAGAAATTGGCAAGTATGTGTCATGTGAGATGTTTCCCTTCCCATGTCATTCATCCAAGTTAGAAAATGCACTCTCCTTAGGCCTAGAGTTGTCTTTGTTTCCTTATGACAGCTTTTCTAGCCTTCTTTTCTAATTGAACCTCAGGATAGAAACTGCACCCTCTTTTGGCCCAGAGTTGTCTTCTTTTCCTTATGATAGTTTTTATGGCCTACCTCCTTTTGTGACTGAACCTATTAATGGAAAGTGTTCCCTCCTTTGGCCTAGAGTTGCCTCTTTTGTGGCTGACTTCTTTTCTTTTCTTTTGATACTTTCCCCTTTTCTTTGTCTTCTTTTTTTTGTTAGTCCTTTGACAGTTTCTGATTTTCCTCCTAAGCAAGTTGGATTTATCAAGTGAGCCCTCTTGACATGGAAACTTATTTTCCACATATTTAATTACACAATAATTAAAAATAACAAGAAATCAAACTTAGTACAATCCTCGTACATGATTGTTTTAGAAAAATTCCCTAGGTTAATTAACTAATGCCACTTAGGTGTTTAGCAAGGTCATCAGTCTTGGTGTTAAACACCAAGACTATAGGATATCAATTATCCTTAGGATATCAATTATCCTTAGTTAAACTCTGATCTCCATCAGTTATATCACTTCCAATTTTTCTAGCGCTAGTTTTGATGATTCATGGGAATATATGTGCCTTTTTTCACCTACCCCCTTCAGTTAACTGACTGTAAGTGATTGTAATTGGATACTAACTATTTTAGTTATCTGTAGTTGCACTAGTTAGCTATAGTGGTTATTTTCCTAGTTATCTATAGTTGCACTAGTTAGCTATAGTAGTTTCACTAGTTAGTTGTAGTTGCACTAGTTAGCTCTAGAGTATGTCTAGGTTGGTATATTCAACTACCTGTGTAGGTATTCTAACTATTTATTGATGTTGTCTTATATATTCACCGATAATGTGAATAATCATTAATGGAAGATTTCTCATATTGTTCTTCAATTATTATTCTCTTATTTCTCTTGTGCAATCTATGTGAATGTCACTTTTGTCCCAATATCTTCCTATCAGAATCGAATAGGAAGGAGGAATTTCACGAGTAGAAAGACTTTGCCAAAATATATGAGGGATTTTGTGATAATTTTTTGTTTTAATGTTTTCAATATCATAGATCCGTGATATCCTTGTTTTCAGTGTGTAACCTTCTCTATTTATTGTTTATTATTATCTTCTCATTTGAATAAGATATCATTTTTTTAGCTTCAATAATTGTTAATGTTTTATGGATTCTTTTGCAGTGAGGATTCATTGTATTTTCCTATGATTCACATGTTCATTAAAGTGTTTCTTATTCATTCGCATAAATTATTTCCACTAAAATTGAATATCCGGTCTTGAAATATATAGAGTTGATCTAGCACAGTTCACCTTCGTCATTTATATTTGGATCTTTTATTCCTCTTCCTTTCGTTACATGAATTAAGCATGTTTGTTAACTATTTTAATTTCTTGTGATCCATGTAATGTTGCAGTAAGTACAAACCCACTTCTCAATCCTTATTTGTGATTTAAATTATTCTGAAGTCACCAATACACAAAATAATTGTTAATTTTCTTCAACATGTGCTTGACATGTTCATTTTGTAGCTAGAAACATCTCAAGCATGAACACATCATATGCTCAATAGGAAAAAATGGGCCACAAATGACTATAAAATGGCTAGGACCCACAAATTTAGGCATCATTTCCATTTTTTAGCATTGGAGGTGCTTGATGGGAACAAACATTTAGGTGTTGATTTCAATGATTCTTTTTGTTAGATTCACATTTTATGACTTGTATATAAATGCTATCACCTTAGCTTTCAACTTCATCCATTTCAAATATTTCTTTGGGTTTATAGATTATAGGATAATCTCTAGAGATCTTTAATGGTGGGTTGCACCAGTTATCTTCCTACAAAAGAAGGATGGCTCCATACTCTTGCAGATTCAATCTCGAATACCCCTT
The DNA here is from genome assembly GCA_001517045.1 of Pseudotsuga menziesii. Classification (NCBI taxonomy): domain Eukaryota; kingdom Viridiplantae; phylum Streptophyta; class Pinopsida; order Pinales; family Pinaceae; genus Pseudotsuga; species Pseudotsuga menziesii. The sequence continues at coordinate 152,906 of LPNX010470711.1, forward strand.
AAAATATGGCAGTGCTATAATTTTGTGATTTGTAGATACATTTAAAGGAATCGCTATACCTTTAACACATTAGACCTAGTTTCTTGCGATAGGGTGTACAGATTATTTTCATAAAGAAGAAGGATGGTTCCATACTATTGTGCATAGATTATAGGGATTTGAACAAATCCATAGTGAAGAATAAGTACCTGATATGTATAATTGATTACCTCTTTTATTAAATATAAGATGCTTCCATTTTCCCTAAGATTAATTTTCTACCAAGGCATCACAGACTACGAAATAAGGAGAGTAACATTCCCAAAAGTTATTTCCTAACTTATTTTTTGAATTAGGGGTTCATTATGGTGGAGTTTGGTTTAACTAAGTTGACAATTGTATTCATGTGCCTCATGAATACATCTACAACAAATTGACGAAAAATATAAAGTTGTTTTGGAGCCTACATTGGACTCCTCAACCAAGATAATTAAGTATTCTTCTTGTATATTTCAATTAAGTTAAGGTAACATTTTATTTTTAAGTTGTACTAAATTACTTAGAATTTATTTCAAAGTATAGTTTGAAGTTTAAATTGTAGTTATATTAAGTTCTATGAAAATTTACTGCATAATATTTTGAAATAAAATAAATGAAAGGGAATTATCTTGGATAGAATTCTGCATGGAAATTGCTTTACCTTTTACTAGATGTTAAAGAAAACGAAAACAATAACAAAGACAAAATAGAAGTTACAATGGTATAGCTAATAGATAAATTAATATTTCATTATAAGTCCCGTTGAGGTAAAATATTGCCTGTAATAAATTAAAAACAAATCTTTGAGCATCTAAATTAAAATAGGGGCACATAGGGAACCTGTTGCAGCTGGAACGTTTCTACCAAATTTTTAAAATTTTGGACCCTCTTTGTTGACTTTTTCCTAGTTTTATTCAGTTTCCTGAACTCGGTTGTTTCTCTGCTACAATTTTGATTTTTTTTAGTTTGAATTTAGGTAAATTGTCTCCTTCGTTTCAGAATTTGGATGATCTAAATCTGCCTTTGTCTATCCAAAGCTTTTAGTTATGAAGTTTGTTTATTTTTTTTTACTTTTGCTTTGTCGATGTTTTATTTTAGCACTATTGGAAGTCAGTTGAAGTTTGATTCAGAACTTTAGTTATCCATGCAGCCACTGATGCAGAGGACAGATAGAGAACTGGCCAATGGACAGTTCTTCCTTTCACCCATGCATGGTTTTATTGGTTCAAACCTTTTCTCTTTGCAATGATATATTTTTGTTTTTAGTTGTCGAAAGCTTTTTGAACAATGAATCAGGGCCGTGGTTCTTTACGTGGCCGCTATTGTGGAAGCCAACTAATGGACGTTCTGACAGATTAGTGCTTATCTTCACCGATTCTATGGTTTATTGCTTTTTATTATTTTTGTTTCTTCGCTATCAGAATGGTTTATGACTCTGATCGGAAGCCCTAGTCTGATTACTTTCCGTCGTTGGGGATTTTTCAACGAACTATTTGTCGATGCATTGTCCTTAGTTCTTCTGACCTCCGATGCATGGAAAGAATTTTTTAATGCTTTATTTTGCTAACGTTTTATTTCACCCTGGAACCCTAAGTCTATATGTTCTCCGCCGTTGTGGCGGCTTAGTGAACTAAACGTCTGACATATAGAGTTTATGTTTTCCAATGAGGAGTTTGTCAGCCCGATGCTTAGCATTTATTGCTTCTAATTGCTGGTAGGTTTTTTCTCACAGATTCTTTTTGGTGTTATTTTACTCTATGTTATCGAATGGAGGAGCTTTCCTGCGGGTGGTGTTCGAGTCAGAGTTTTTTGAGAGCAAGAGCACAGTTTGGGATTTGGTGTTTTGAGGAGTAGTGGTTACATCCTTTGGTTCATGCTTTCATCAAAGGGTTTCGAGTTAGTCTAGATGTGTCCTGGATTGAGATAAAGAGTCTATTCTATTGGGATTGTGATTTTAGTTGGACAATAGGCCTATAGGATTTTCAAAACCAACTTGCAGGATTTTCTTTGCCTTATCTTTTCATGCATTAATATTGTTGTAGTTTATTTTACAGAATGCATGTATTGATACAGTTTGTGTCACGTTGTTAAACACTAAATGGTCTAAAATCTGCTATTTTCATGACAGGTAAATTGCTGCAAGGAAGATATATCTAAAATACAAAGCAGAAGGGAGGCAGCGAAGAAAGACAAAGCTGGAGCATAAATAAGTAGAGATAGAAAAGGAAGGAGAAAGTGGAGGTACGATATCAACAGGATCTCAAAAGACCAATGAATTACTGAGCAGAATCAATAGCAACAGAGGCCCGGGTTTTGGAAAAGTTCATCAGTTACCAATCTGGTCCCTTTTATAAAGTGCTCTTAAACCTTAATCATAAATGTAACGTATTACATAAATCATGAGCATTCACTAAAAGACAAAATTGTGGGACTGAACGGTTGGGGGGAAGCCCAAAGGTCACCGAGGGGTAGCCCAAGAGTTTTGCTTGTAGTATAAGTATAGGAGAGTTAGATAGAAGGGAGGACTTTTTCCCAGATAGATTTGAGAGTATGATGTAAGAACTATTTCCTTTTGCATAAATAAATTACAACTTTCCTGTTGGAGAAAGATTTATGGAAGGTTTCAAATGCTGTGTAATGGATTTGCTGAATGTGAACTATTTCGTTTTCAGCTATTATCCATTAACTATGAGATCGTTATAACTCTTTGAACCTATGTTCTTGTTATGAATGTGCTCTAGTTTATTCTGTGAAATTTCCACTGTGAGTAATGAATGTTGTTCATAAACAATTAGCTATCTGGTTGTTCATATATCTATAAATGTTCATGTGTTTTGAAATAAGTAACAACTATCTGTGATTTTTCTTAATTCATGCACAAAATACATTACTCATTGATGAATAATAATCTTGCTCCCTAGGGATAGGTTAGATATTTAGTTTTAGTTTTTCTTGCTGTGTGTGGTTTAGATGCAAGAGAGTTAAGATGAGAGGTAAAAACATGTGAATCACATTGTGACCACTCCTCATATTCTCTATCAATCTTCATTCTTAGATAGGCACTTGCATCTCATACTTAAATACAAAAAAATAAAAACATACACGGTGGACCGGGCCGTAACCGGTAAAACCTTTTAGTTTTGTTACTTGAACTACGGTAGCCAGACCATAAACTGGACTGATTCCCCATACCAAATAGTAACGGGCTAGTTGGGAACGTTTACTAGGGAGAATCCCTAACTGTTGTTACCTATGATTTTCCAGGCCTCAATAGTTTTTGGTGCTAGAAGGAGGGCATCCATTGCATGGCTGGCCGAGGAAAACCATTTCCTTGAGATTATTCCTGGTGATAGTTCTGAAAGCAGTTTGTTTCCCAATCCAATTCCTGAAGAAAAGGGTAAACATCATATGTATTATGTCGATAACGAAGTAGTTAATGATCTGACAAGACATACTAGGGCATATGCAAAGAATATTGGAGGATTAATGAGTATCCCTACCTTACACAGAAGACAATATAAGAAGAAATATCATCCTATATTGTAAGATGTAGTGTTGGCTGGAGATTTTGAAGAACTGGTAGAAACAACCTTACAGGAATTTGTTCATTCTTTGAATCAAGTGGGCTGAGATACACATTACTGTTCACCTCTTCATATGCCTGTTCACTCGCCACCTCATTCTCCACCTAGAATCATGGCAAACATGAATGCAAATAAGCCACCCAACCTACCAAATCCACCACCTACTTAGAGGGCTAGGTCACATTTAAACCTGGCACCCCCTTTACATGACTTACCTCAAGCTTTTGAGAAAATGATGCCCAAGTTTGACCCAAGTGAAAATATTTTAGTAGATGATCATTTGCAAAGCTTTTACTTGGCTATAGAAGGACTAAGGGCTAGAGAACATGAAGAAGTAGTTTGCATATTGTTTCCACATACCTTGAAAGGAGCAGCAGCCTCATGGTATTTTGCTCTACCTGCAAACTCAATCCCAGACTAGGACACATTTGGAAGGATATTCAGAAGTAAATATGTAGCCCAGAAAACTCATGTAGCTCTAATGAAAATGGTTATGCTTTGAAGAAAGAAAGAAAATAAAAAGTTCATAGTTTCACCCAAAGGTTTGTTGCTTATCTTAAGAATTTTTCTGCAACTGATAAACCGTCTGATAAGGTTTTGATCAAATACTATACATCAGCTTTAGGGCCTGACTTGGCCATGTTTGCTGAGATGCAAGTCAAACCTACATTATCAGAAACTTATGAAGAATCTAAGAGAGTAGAAGTTGAAAAAGAGAGCATAGAATATTATCTTGAGCAGTCGGGAGAAATTTTTTTGGGTAAGCAAGCCTTATTACTGTCTAAGCCTGAGGAGGAGCAGTCACATGACTTTGAAGGAATGTTGAAAATGATGTAGAAACTATCTAACAGAATAATAGATTTCAAAAAGGAAAAAGAAGCTCAGAAATCTTATAAGCCTTACTATAAAAGGAGAGAGGACAACAATCAATCTAAGCCTCCTCCACATAGTCCTACATCAATGAATTTAATGGAGGTGGGTATGGATAATTTTTGCACCTTTCATCAGCAGCCTCATTCTGAAAATTTTTTCCCTCAGTGGATCAATTCGATGACATTAGTAATGAATCATCTATTGGACTCTAAACTAACAGAAGTTGATGATGAGGAGGAAAAGGGAAATAAATCCATAGAAACACAAGAGGATGATGCTCTGGTTTTATGGGATTGTGTCTCATTTTTTGATAAAAAAGATGAAAATTCACTGAAACAGGAAGAAATATGAGAAACAAATGTAAAAACAAGAATTCAAGGTTTGTTAAGTAAATACAATTCAATACTTCCAAAGATTAAGAAATTTCAAGAGAAGATGAAGAAAATATAGAAGAACAACACATACATGATAAAATACCTGAACTTACTATTAGCAATCAAGATCCAAAACAAGTCAACATGCCTGTTAGGCCTATTGAAAACAAAGCTGATAATGTCATGGAAAATATCAAATCACCTAAGATGGGGTACAAATTGTTAAAACAACTTGAAGTACCAGAGGAGGAGCTTCCCACTAACGACCAACCTATAGAAGAGATTGTTGAAGCAAGTGTGGAAGGTAAGACTAGGTTTAAAACCCCACCATTCCTTCTGACTCTTGACCAGATTAAAATATTAAGAGAGCCCCACATGAAGCACAATGTTACTAAATTGGAAGAAAAAAATGAACCAGTGAATTCTATGTTGGGAAATCATCTAATTGAGCTAGAATCGGGAGACTACCAAGTAGAAGAAGCCAACAGTACATCAGACACCCAGCTCGAGCTCCTTCAATTTTCACAGGCTGATGAGATTGATTGTAAAATAGTAGATGTATTTTTTTATTCAAGTATAGTGGAATTAGATAATGGTTAGGTTTTTCTTCATTTTGTAGTCAAGCGTAGCCCCTTAACTTACAAGTTTCCATATTTAGAGGGGTGGGCAGAGGACTAACCAGTTAGTGGTTTGGTGCTCAAATTTTATTTTTCTTGATTTTTGTTTCTGGATTAGCTTGTACATAAATTAATTGATTTGGTTGTTTATTTTGATTTACTTTATTTCTGTTTGTTCTAGTTTATATTTTGATGGATTTCAATAAAAGAAGCAAACTTTTGGTTGCATGGAAAGCATCAGAATTCTAGATTAACTAAAATCCTTTATTATAAGACTGTGTACTATTGTTTTATCTGAAATAATTTCTTCTAGTTTAAGATTTTTCCTAAATGGCTATGAACACATTGAATTCCTACTTAATCCTTGTAAAATAACTCAGTTTGAAAAGGTCTGGAATACTATTTCGAGGCTCCATCCATCTCACATTTAAAATGTCTGAGGGGGTGACAGCAAAAGACCCATGGAAAGGAAGCAAGGTAAATAGTATATTATATATATATGATCCCATTCCAAGAATTGAAAGCCAAAAGGCAAATAAGAGTCAAAATCTCCTAAGAAAGCAATGTGTATCAAAACAAAGTATTGAATCCTATAAGTACAAAATTGCCAAAGTTCTTTTCCATCCGTGAGATGAAAAGGACACTATGGATAGAGGAGCCTGAATAAAAATTCAGAAAGAAAGGCATGCAGGAGGACTCAAAAAGGACAAAAAATTCAAAAAGAACAGAAAGTGCAAAATGGCATAGGAATGAGGAACGAATGAATATTTCTGTTTATCATATGTTACAATCTTGTGGTGTCCAAGCTGGAAGCTACCCAAAGAAAAAAATAAAACTCATATTCTTGGCCTCGAAAGAGTTATCTTCAATTTGAAATCTTGGTTTCCATTTTCCGAAATTGGACTATCATCAATGATTTAAAGTACCTACATTTTCCATTTGAGAAATTCAGACATGTAGAAGAATTCAGCATGCTAGTATTTTTTGTTAAAATAGTATGTTGCTCAAAGAGGAGGTTTTCTAGAGATATGGGTTCACCAAGTAGTCTCCAATTGTTGTAGCTGCAACGGTTTTCCCAATTTTTTAAAATTTTGGACCCTCCTTGTTGATTTTTTCCTGGTTTTATTCAGTTTCCTGAACTTGGTTGTTTCTCTACTACAATTTTGAATTTTTTTGAGTTTGAATTTAGGTAAATTGTCTCCTTCATTTTAGAAGTTGGATGATCTAAATATGCCTTTATCTAGCCAAAGCTTTTAATTATGAAGTTTGTTTATTTTTTAAACTTTTGCTTTGTTGATGTTTTGTTTTAGCACTATCGGAAGCCAGTTGAAGTTTGATTCGGAAATTTAGTTATCCATGTAGCCACCATTGCGGAGGACAGATAGAGAACTGGGCGATGTGCAATTCTTACTTTCGCCGATAAATGGTTTTATTGGTTCAAACCTTTTGTCTTTGCAATGATATATATTTTTTTTAGTTGTTGGAAGCTTTTCGAACAATGAATTGGGGCCATAGTTCTTTATGCGACTGCCATTGCAGAAGCCAACTAATGAACGTTCTGGTGGATTAGTGCTTATCTTCACCGATTTCATGGTTTATTGCTTTTTATTATTTTTGTTTCTTCGCTATCGGAACGGTTTATGACTTTGATCAGAAGCCATAGTCTGATCGCTCGCCACTGTTGTGGCTTTTTCAACGAACTATTTGCCTACACATTGTCCTTAGTTCTTCCGACCTTCGATGCATGGACGACAGTTTTTAACACTTTATTTTGCTGACATTTTATTTCACCTCGGAACCCTTAGTATATATGGTCTCCACCGTTGCGGTGGCTTAGTGAAATAACAGTCCGACATATAGAGTTTTCGTTCGCCGATGAGGAGTTTGTCAGCACAATGCTTAGTGTTTCTTGCTTCTTATTTTCGGTAGGTTTTTTTCCTGCTGATTCTTTTTGGTGTGCTTTTACTCTATGTTATGGAATGGAGGTGTTTTCCCATGGGTGTGGGTCAAGTGAGGGTTTTCTGAGAGCAAGAGCGTAATTTGGGATTTGGTGTTTTAAGGAGTAGCAGTTACATCATTTGGTTCATGCTTTCATCGGAGGGTTTCAGGTTAGTCCATATGCAACCTGGATTGAGATAAAGATTCTGTTCTATTGGGATTGTGATTTTAGTTGGACAGCAGGCTTACAGGATTTTCAAACCCAGCTTGCAGGATTTTCTTTGCCTTATCTTTTCATGCATTAATATTGCTGTAGTTTATTTTACAGAATGCATGTATTGATACCGTTTGTGTCACATTGTTAAACACTAAATGGTCTAAAATATGCTATTTTCATGACAGGGCGATTGCTGCGAGGAAGATATATCTAAAAGACAAAGCAAATGGGATGCAACAAAAAAAGACGAAGCTGGAGCATAAAGAAGTAGAGATAGAAAAGGAAGGAGAAAGTGGAGGTCTGAGATCAACAGGATCTCAAAATACCAAAAGATTACTGAGTAGAATCAATAGCAATAGAGGCCCAGGTTTTCGAAAAGTTCATCAGTTACCAAGCTGGTCCCTTTTAGAAAGTGCTCTTAAACCTTAATCTGAAATGTAATGTATTACATAAATCATGAACACTCACTAAAAGACAAAATTGTGGGACTGAACGGTTGGGGGGAATCCCAAAGGTCACCGAGGGGCAGCCCAAGAGTTTTGCTTGTAGTATAAGTATAGGAGACTTAGATAGAAGGGAGGAATTTTTCCCAGATAGATTTGAGAGAGTATGATGTAAGAAGAACTATTTCCTTTTGCATAAAGAAATTACAACTTTCCTATTGGAGAAAGCTTTGTGGAAGGTTTCAAATGTTGTGCTATGAATTTGTTGAATGTGAACTATTTCATTTTCAGCTATTATCCATTAATTGTGAGATCATTCTAACTCTTTGAACCTATGTTCTTGTTATGAATGCGCTCTAGTTTATTCTATGAAATTTCCACTGTGAGTAATGAATGTTGTTCATAAAAAAATAGCTATCTGGTTGTTCATAGATCTATAAATGTTCATGTGTTTCAAAATAAGTAACAGCTATCTATGATTTTTCTTAATGCATGCACACAATACATTACTCATTAATGAATAATAATCTTGCTCCCTAGGGATAGGTTAGATAGTTAGTTTTAGCTTTTCTTGCTATGTGTGGTTTAGATGCGAGAGAGTTAAGACAAGAGGTAAGAACCTGCCCATCACATTGTGACTTCTCCTTGTATTCTCTATCAATCTGCATTCTTATATAGAAACTTGCATCTCATACTTAAATACAAAAAACTAGAAACATACAAGTTTCAGCTCAAGATTTGACCCTCAAACCCCACTAGGTGGACCAATGAGCCTCCTAATCATCCCAAACAGCCACAAATTCAAGTGTGAATGTGGGTGATGCGTGATGGTACATAAATGGAGGTAATATAGGAGTCGGTGACAACATGGGTGAGTGGGAGTGGCCCAAAGAGGAAATAAATTCCCAAGGAAAGCCAAAAACCACTTTAATCATGCACTATTGCCTCAAGTCAAACAAAATACTTGAAACTAGGGATGTGGGAGCACATGATGGTTGAATTTAATCGATCTTGGTTCCTAAGTTGTTATAATGATCAACTTGGAGTGCCTCAACTATGCATAATGATCAACCAGGAGCGCCTCAACTATCAATAAATGACCAATTTCCCAAAGTCTAAACCATAGAATCACTACATAGATGCAAATAAAATATGAATAAGGTATATTACCATGGTAGTAAGGTAGAGTATGCTATAACACCCCCCCTCAAGATTAAATTAGAACAACTTAACAAAAATATCATGGATACCTTGGAAACAAAGGCTTAAGTCACATCATATAACAAATTTTTTTATATGTCTATAAAAACAAGGTAAGGTGAAAAAACCACATGGGAAAAAAACATCCCCTCAAAGATGGACAATGAACCAACAATATGAAAGTGAATGGTATCTCATATATTCAAGGTCTTCTATGTGAAGCAATTAATGAAAATGTCAGCAGTTTTCTCTGCAAATGGGCAATACTGCAAAGCTATCATGTGATCATTCACCAAGATCTCGATGTAGTGCATGTGTATATCAATGTGTTTGGTCCTATGTCTCTACACTATATCAATTTAAATATTGATTTCAATTTTATTGTCATTCCAAATTATTATGGGTGAATCAAATGCAACTCCAAGTTCCCTAAGAATACCTTCCAACCACACACATTGTGTAGCTGCGTTCACTTCTACTCTATACTTGGCCTCAACTAGAGATAGGGAGATGGTTTTATGTTTCTTGATGGACCATAATACATTTTCAAGTATGAATACATAACCTTAAGTGGATTTCCTATCAATGGAACCACCATCCCAATTAGAATCAGTAAATCCAACTAGTTCTAGTGGAGAACCAACAACATAGTATACCCCGAAGTGTCTGGTTCCTTGCACATAGTGAAGGATCCTCTTGGGTGAATTCCAATGGATGTCATGAGTCTATTGCATATATATATATATATATATAATATGCCAAATTAGGTCGAGAGTGTGTAATATACAACAAAATCCTGACTATCTATCTATACAACGAGTTGTCCACCAATGGAGACTCACAAACTTCACCTAGTTTGATACCAAAAAGGAATGGGAAATTGTATTCCTTACATTAATCCAATTTAAAATTCAATAATAGGTATGAATCATACTTTTTTTGGTTGATGTTGATCACTTGTTCATATTTCTCAATTTCTAAACCAAGAAATTGCTTCAACAATCCAAGATCGGTCATGGAAAAATCACTATGCAATGAAAAATTGATTGAACCAATTTATTTTCTGCAGCTACCTGTAATCAGAATATCATCAAAATAGAGTAGAATTACCTACAATACATCACCAATATTCTGCAAATAAACATTAGGATCAGAATTTCATGTTTCAAAGCTTGAGGCCATTGAGTGACTTTTTTAACCTACATATAAGTGAAGGATCCTCAATGAATCTTCAGTTTACTACATATGTATCTCCTCTTGAATTTAACCATGAATAAATGTAGTCTTCACATCCAAGTGTTGAACCTCCTAGCACTTAGATGCAACAATGGCTAAAACTACCTTGATAGAGTCCATCTTTGCAACTGGTGAAAATGTCTCTGTATATTCCACGCCTTGGACTTGAGAGAAGGATTTGGAAAACAACCTAGAGTTATACTTTATATATGACCCATAAACAACAACTTTGGTTCTATAGACCCACTTTCATTGCACTAGCTTCATCTTGGAGGGAAAGGGATCAGTCTCATTGTCTTGCAATGAGATGAACTCTTCTTGTATTGATGTTTTCTAGCTTCTTTCAAGTGATGCTTCTTAGTATGATTGAGGATCAGATAAAAACATCATGAAGCATTGCTAATTAATATTCACTTCAAATGCAAAGAAAGCATAATGATATTGTGATATTGTATTTTTAGGATCTAGTGTATTTCCAGCTAAATCCCCAACTGCTTCAATGGTTTTCTCAACTCATTTGGGCCGAATAGGTGAGCCATGATCTTCATCATCATATTCAGAAATATCATAAATATCATAAATAAATAATCACTTACATCATCTTGGAGTGGAGGATTTGAGCATTCTCCAGTGGCTAGTTCGAGCTTTGGCATGAGCTCCTCTTCAAAACGTACACTCCTTTCTATGAATATCTTCTGGGATGAGGGATCAAATAGCTTGTATCACTTTGCATCTTCATCATATACAAAAATTATTCTCTCTTTTATTTGAGGTTGCAAGGTATTTCTCTTCTTTGGAGGAATCATATCCCAAGCCTTTGAGCCAAAGACCCTGAAATGAGAAACATTTGGCTTGTGACCAAACTGAGCCTCATATGGTGTTTATCCATCCACTAATTTGTGAGGAGCTCTATTTTGAACATATGAAGCACAATCAATGGCTTCATTTGAAAACTTAGGATTCAAATCCTTTTCTTCAATCATATCGGTTTAAATCTCCTTAAGAGCAATTTTATTGCACTCTTCCACACCATTTTGTTATGGTGTGTAGGGGATCGAATGCTGCATTTGGATGCCACACTCTTCATAAAACTACTACAAAATAATTTTCACATACTCCTAGACCTTATTAGTCCTAAGGACTTTGATCTTGTTCCCACAAGCATTCTCAACCTAGGATTTCCAAACCTTGAGAGTCTTAAAGACTTTAGATTTGAGTTTGAGAAAATAAGCCCAGCAAAACCTTGAGAAATCATCTATGAAGGTCAACAAATACCTTGATCCTCCATATGAGGTGTAGGAAGAGGACCAATGAGGTATTAATGAACTAAACCAAGTTCTTGTACAACTCTCCTTGCTTTCCCTTTCTCATAGTTGCGTTGTAGATGCTTTCCCACCACACATCTTATGCATGGGCCATTGGATATCTTGCTAGAAGGAGAACCTTACACCATGCCTCATTTGCTCAATTCTTGGAGGGTATATGTAGTTTATATGGGTGTATCTCTCATGCCACAACTTACTTGACTCATTGACATGAGCTAGGAGTGCATCCCTCTGGAGTAGGGAAGGAAGTGAGATAAATTTTACACTCTAGCTCTATTATCAACAAATACCAATGCCATCACTTTTTTGGTAGAGATTTGAGCCATCCCCACTATTTCTGGAAGTAAATTTTACTCTCTTGGCTAAACCAGTGTGATTCATTTGGTACGCTGACAATAGATTCTCTACCAAATATGGTACAAATAAAAATTTATTGAAGTACCCATCTTCAAGATTGATCTTGTCAATCCCTTTGGATTGGATATCTGAATAATCATCCATTCGAATAATTGGGACATTGCTAGAATATATGGATGGGAAGAAATATTTTAAAGATTCCATGTTCCTTAAATATCACGAATTAAAGATGAAGGAAGAACATTCTGAAGAACCAACAACCAATGCATGGAACCTCTCCTTATTGTTTGAGCCTAAACCTCCATCCTTTCTCCTTATGCCCTTAGGAACTAGGATGTTGTTCCTCTCAAGTAGTTTCTCCATCATTTTTATGGTAATATTCATACATGCACTCTCTAGATACCATCCTTTGTAATAGTAGGTGCATTTTGTCTTCTCTTTCTTCGTCATGTCCTTGTCATTGAAAGGATTCGAACCCCCATCTGAAAAATTGGGTCTTTCTTGCTTCTTCTTATCTTGCTGCCTCGAATCCTTAGATTTATTCTTGCCTTTGGATGGATTCAAAACACCTGAAAAAATATATTGCAAGGGTTGACTATAATCAATGTGGGTGCCTAGGTTCCCAGAATGATCAACCTGGAGCGCCTCAACTGTGATAAATGATAAATGACAAGAGCCTCAACTATCAATGAATGACCAATTTCCCTAATTATTAAACATAGAATCACTACAAAGATGCAAATAAAATGTGCCTAAGGTATATGGCCATGGTACTAAGGTGGATTATGATCTAACAAGCAGGATCCACACTAGTGTTGAGGATAATTCTTCCTTCTCTAGGTGAATTTTCTCCTTGAGAAACTGAGATATAGTCCAACTGATTTAAAGAAATAGGGACCACTACCAAAGACATGATCCTTGTCTTCCAGGATGTTGAATACAACTGTGGAATAGACGTTTGATCCCATATGTAGATCATAATGATTTTTTGGCTTCCATGTATTGTTAATCAAGCATACTAGGTATTTTTCCATGGCTAGATCCTTAGGAATTTTCCAATGATAACATGTTCATTAACATATTGGACTATATTTTTTTTATGAGGGGATGTGACTTCATACCTAGGATTCGAGGTTGATTTTTCGGTGGATTTTCTTGGAGGTCGACTAGAAGAGGCAATCATTGGGTGGAGATATTTCCTTCTCTAGGATTAGAGTTGTTTGTTTTATTTCCTTCTTCTCCCTTCCCTTAAGATGAAGTGGTCATGAATACAATTGTAGAGGAGTTTGGATATGAAGCAGAGTCTAGGCCAATGCCTAGAGGAGGTAGATCCAACAAAGAAGGGGGGATCAGAACCCCTGCCCCCTCCTCACACAAACAAAGGAGGCCACGAGAGAGGGTAGATGCGGATTGAGACTCTTAGAGCACATTGGAAACCTTTGAAGACATCCAAATATTTTCATTTCAATTTTTTTCAATAGAATGAAACATATATTTTCATGGTGACTTAGAATTCCGTGTTAATTACATGAACGACTTACAATTATGTATGGAAATTGCTTTTCCTTTTACTAGATGTTAAAGAAAAAGAAAACAATCGCTTTTCTTAGGACCTTATTTAGTTCCTTTAGATATATTTTTAAGGTCACAACCAAGGAAAACACAAATTTTGTGTTTGAAACACCCTTGTTTGTGGGAGAAGGAAACTACTAAAATATATAAAGTTATACATATCCTACCCCCTCCTAATTTATAACCACCTAGAAGGAAACATAATGTCTTAATAGTTAAACTAAGTCATCTTAAATCACTCACACTATTAAAAAAGTTCAATAAGTTTAAGGTTTAAACATTAATTACATGGTTATATAATTTATAAATGACGTAATTTATTTTCTTGAGTAAACCATATTGTTTACCATATTCATAATTTAATGGTAAAAACATAAAAAAAATTAATCTTTAAATACATTTACCCGGTAATTTATTCAATCAAGATAATTTGAAAGGTTAAAATGGTGGGAACCACTTCAATCGATCCAATTTGACCAATTAAAATTTCCTTGCCAACTAATTGAACCCACATTCTCCAGCTCAATCACTCTTAACTCCAAATTTACATAACCTTATTTCCAACCCTGAATTCCTTAAAAGGATTAGATGGTTGTGAGCTAAGGCATCTTTTGCAAATCAAAACTTGTTCCAGAGGAATTCAATATGTTCGTTAATCAATCTAAGGCACATTCCATGAATCATTAATCAGAAACTGCGAGCCACAATATTGTATATTTTATATATAATAGAGTTGTCTTTTTATTGAAGTAGTAAATGCAAGGCTCGTTGTCTCTGGGATATATTCCAATATCAATCATCAGAGAATTGGAGGTGAAAATAGTTGTTAGACTAGGAAATGAAATGAAATGGAATGGTACCCGAGAGGTATATGGACAATATCACCATAGAATTTTCTTATGATCCATTGCGACTACCACTTGACCAAGATCCCACTGAACATCTCTACGATGAAAAAACCCTACAAACTATTTGGGAAACTGAACAGAATGCCCGAAATCCCTATACTCGATAGTGGTTTGACATTAAAAGAGTTGAGAACACATTTATCCAATTGTTTAGAACACGTGTACTTTTTAAAGAGGAAAGGAATGCATACACTATAATAATTATTCGATTTTTTTTAAATAATAATGGAATTAAAGTAAACTCAAAGGTGATGGATGTGCATATGGAGGGGATCACCCAAGACGACAATCACATCATATTATTCCCATAAGTTATTGATGGTAGCACCAATACATACACTAGTAACATGGATAATGACGTGCAATAGCGAATAAAGGACCCACACATTCAAGGAGTATCTACTTACACCATTGACGTAACTGATGTAGCAAGCATACTAAAAAATCCAAAATCCATATGAAGAGAACAAAGGAACAAACCATAATTATCAATAAAAAATGTTGTAGTCTCATGCATAGTATTTCTTGAGGTACAACCCATTCCATGGGTTCTTCAAAAGTTGGCCATTTAGATTACCCAAGAAGTATTTCCCATTGTCGATAAAGTGCTGGAGGAATAGGGTCCCTTCAACATGGACTCAAATTTTTGTTAAACAAGTTTGTCATGATCTTGATGATAAATAAACACAAGACCTTCACAAAATAGGCATGGTGGATGTGTCGACCACATGGTGATTCTTATCTGCATGTTCCAAAGTGATAAAGAATTGTTCTAGAGTGGAGATATTTGGAAATCTTTTGACAACAAAGGTGTAAAGAAGGGATTTGGAGCTCAATAGGTTCTTGCAATAATGACTGGAAAAGTGAAAGTCATTTAGACAACTTCATTTAAAAAAAATGTTGCCGTTGTTCTCAAACATGATCATGAAAATTTATTTTTTAATAGAAGGAAGGCTGAAGCACATTTCATCTAAGATATGAATCCATACCACTAGAATTAAATCACAATTAAAATTGGAAAAGATGAAAAGAATAGATGAAACTTAAGTTGTGCAACATACTAAAACCTTGTTCTCTTTAAAAAGTCCCTTCTAACAAAATTAAAGATTATTTGGGATATTTTGAAGAGCTATATTTTAAGCACAAGGAATGTGAAAAGTCTTTTCTATAAGGAAGGTGAAGGTGAGTTTGATTTAATTTTGTTGGATGAATTTACAAATACCTAATCATGTATTATTTTCCAAAATACTTGCAATAAATCATTTTTAAAAAAGTGATGATAAGTATATGTATACCGTGTATTAAAAAAGTGATGATAAGTATATGTATACCGTGTTGATTAGGGCACAAGAAAGTTGCTTGTAGAAGTTAGATTTATTCAAAGGAAATGATAAGCCTATTTTAAGGTAAAGAATGGACACAAGTATAAGAAAATATGGTTAAATGACAATGTGTAAAAAATCCATAAAATAGATATTGATTTGAATAATGATGCTTTAGCGAAGAGAATGAGATATTATTTGAAACTTTTAAATCAACTAGTAAGGTTTGTGATAAGTAAAAAGAATTGAAAGGAAAAATAAAATCATTACACATTATGTAATAGAATGTATTATAGACCACTTTAGAAGATAATATATCCATATATATACTTCAAAGTTAGTATATATGTCTCTAACCTAATAATAATAAGAATAATAAAATAATAATAATAATCTATTTTTAAGGTGACAAGTAAGTTAGACACAAATTTTGTGTATAAAACACCCTTGATTGTGGGATAAGAGAACTATTAAAATATATAAAGGTGTACATATCCTACCCCTTCGAATCTAAAACCTCTTATAAGGAAAAATATCTTCTTAATCATTACACCCATTCATCTTAAATCACTTAGTATTTTAAAAAAGTTTGATATGTCTAAAATTTAAAACATTAATTATATTAATTTTAATTGATAAATGGAATGCTATTTTTTTAGTAGACCATATTCTTTACCAACTCTTTAAATTAAGCATAAAAATGATAAAAAAAAATTCTAATCTTTAAATGCATTTACCCAATTTATTACTCGACAATTCCTTCAATCGTGCCAATTTGAAGTCTTTTAATCTTTAAATGCACATACCCAATTCATTAGTGTACATGATGAGGACCACTTCAATTGGTCCAATTTGAAAAGTGAAAATGGTCATAACCACTTCAATTTCTCCAATTAGATAAACTAAAATTTCCTCATCCAACTAATTAACCCCACATTCTCCATCTCAATCTCACCTCTTAAGTCAAAGTTTAGATATAGCCTTATTTTCGGCACTGAATTCCTTAGAAGGAAACATAGGTGCTTCATTGAGAAGTTAATTAGGTTTTTTTTTTATTATGGAGTGTGGAGATGGCCAAATGGGTCAATCCCCACTCTTATCAGAATGATTATATGGATGTGAGTTAAGCAATCCTTCACAAAACAAAACTTTTCCCATATAAATTCAATCTGTCCATCAGTCCATCTGAAGTGCATTGCATAAATTGTGAATCAGAACTTGGCCTAAAGGAATATATAAGAGCATTGTATTTTTGTTAAAGTATTAAAGGAAAGGCTCACTCTCCGGGATATAATTTAGTAGCTGCCATCAAAGAATATGAGGTGAAAAATATCCAGTGGCGACCATCAAAGAATATGAGGTGAAAATATCTAGTAGCGACCATCAAAGAATTGGAGGTGAAAATAGTTTTTAGATTAGGAAAGGAAATGGAGATGGAAATTGTACCCGAGAGGTATATCGACAAAAATACATTGTAGTGGACTCCATAGGTATAGTCAACAATGTTAATCCTAAAATATTGTTTGATCCTAGTAAAATAAATATTTTCATTTCACCATATGTTGTAGATACATGTGGGTTGGCATCCTACAAGAATGAATAATTTATACTGGTCGAAATGGATTCAGGGTTAAAGGAAGCATTAGGACCTAGTGTGAATGATTGTTGGTTCAACATAGGAGTATCCACTAATAAATTTAATGTATATGTCACCACCATGGGGGCATGTGAACTCATCATCAACATGGACTGAATATAATCCTTGAGATGTCTTACATTGTTATGCAAATAGACTGTTATTCCATGATTTCGAAGGAAGGAAAATCCAAATTCAAAGTTTTAAAATAAAGGTTTGTATTCATTTCATATCAATGATGAAATTAAGGAAATATGTGAGGAAAGGATTTTAGTTATTCATATTACAGGGAGTAAGTGATGAGAGGGGACCCACTCTAGATTTATACTCAATTCTCTTAGAATTCAATGATGTTTTTCTAAACAAGTTGTTCGAGATACTCCTACAAAAGGAGATTTATTTTATGATCGAGATGAAAACTATTGTTCATTAAATCTCTAATACCCCTTAAAAGATGAAAACACTAAATTTATTTTAGTTGTAGATGCAATTAAATGAATTGCAAGACCTTTGACACATTAGACCTAGTGTTTCGCCATAGGGCACACTAATTATCTTCGTAAAGAAGAAGGATGGTTCCCTCCACTTGTGAATATATTAAAGGGATTTTAACAAAACCATAGTGAAGAAGAGGCACCCAATACATATACTTGATGGTCTCTTTGATTAAATATAAGAGGCTTCCATTTTCTCTAAGATTGATTTTTGAGAAAAACATCACCAACTAGGAATTAAGGAGAGTCACATTCCCAAAACTTATTTCCGTACTTAGTTTGGGAATTAGGGGTTCATTGTGGCCAAATTTGGTTTAACTAATGTTCCAATTGTAATCATGTACCTCATGAATACATCTGCAACAAATTGGCAAAAAATCGACAACAAATCTAAAGTTTTTTTATTTTAATCCCTTAATGATGGCCCATTAGTTCATATAGTGTGGCACATTACTTTGCATATTGTGGTGCATTACATATTATTTATGTTGGCTTGGTTCTATTAGCTTTTATTGTACACCTTTGTCTCCTATATATAGGAATAATATATTCTCATTTCACTCATCATAGTATCTTAGCTTGTCTTATGTACTCAGTACATTTTGTAAGGAAGTTCCACCCTTGAAAAGGATTGATATTTATCTATGTTAATCATGGTTAAGTCATGGATTACTCTCTTATTGATTATTATGCTGTTTCCAGGAGTTGGTTGCATAATATTTGGTATCATAGCTCTTTACTCGGGACTGGCATCTACACAACGAGTCATCTTGGTACTTTCACTACAATTTTTTGTCTAAAAGGATTCATAGATCCAAGTTAAAATCCCACTTCTAAAATTGGACGAAACTACATTAGTCTGAAATTTAGATCCCGGTCCATTATTTTTTTGGAGATAATTTCGAAGGGATCTACGGTTTTCTACTATTCCTAAACCTAGTCTAAAACATGTGTTATTGGGATGATCCAAATTGAGTTAGACCAGTTGGATCAGAAAGAACAAGGACTAGTGTATAGGTAGTATAAGTTTCAAATATAGAATAAAAATGATGGACACGTGGAATACAATACATTTTTTCTCTTCCATATAGGAAAAAAAATAAGATTCTTTGGGACATTTGGAATAATGTTTTGTTCGCACATCCAATTTAGCTTAGACCTACAGAATTGGAAAGAGGACATATCAGGGTATTAGAGGCCAATTTTTTAGACCAAGAGGAGTTGAAACTAAAAATGTACATCAATTACAAGTCAGACCTAAAACAGTCTTCCGATCAAGGTTTGGAAAAGGTACACCATTTTTCATTTGAATAGGTTTTAGTGTTAGTTTTTCATCATATTTAAGCTAGCATTATGATCTTAGGATATTTTCACTGAGAGAATAACAAGCACAGCAATAAAACATAAGCACATCACAAGAGACAAGAGACACAAAGAGTTTTTGATCAGGGAAACCATAAATGGAGAAAACCCCGCAACTTCCTCAAAGATAGAATCACCACAAGATGTAAGACCCCAAAATAGTAAGATGCACTCCTGACAGCAGTAGTCTTCTTCTTCTGTCTAGTCCCAGTATTTCCTTCTTCACTTAATGCGCCACACTTGAGTAAGTGAGTGATGTGTAGTACAAGTGATAAATAGAGAGACTCTCACTCTCTATTTATATTCTTCCGTTCACTTGAAGTGCACTTAATCATGTCGGCCCAACTTAACAATTACTTAATAGATCCTACATCTCAATGAGTGTATAATAACTCTAGTGCCCCGAAACTATGGGGACTTCCAAAATGACTTGACAAGACTTGTTTACATTATTAATCCTCCCAATCGGAACATCAGGGCATGAAAACATGAATCAAATACATAATAGAAACATCCCAAAATAAACATCGGGTTACAATATATAAGATACATAGAAGAATACATTCCGAAGTTACAATTACATCAACACTCCCTCTTAACTAGGAAGGTATTATTTCGACACAATTTTCAGCGTTGGTCTTCTTCTCTGTATCACTGGATCATCTTCGTCCTCAATTCATCTTCATCTTGAAGTCATCTTCATCTTCGGATCTGGATCATCTCTCGATATGGATCGTCATAGAACTGGATCTGGATCATCACTTGATCTGGATCTAGATCTGGATCATCTCTCGATCTAGATCATCACTATTGGATCTGGATCATCACTCGATCTGGATCTCTCAGAGTCATCATAACTGGATCTGAATCATAGCTCGATCTGGATCATCTCTGGTCATCATCATGTGTGTACTATCTCGTCATAATAATTTCTATAGAGCCAGCCCTTTTTCATGCTGGTTGTAGGCCTAGCCACCAGGTAGGTCTTCGCACAGCACTTACATCTGACCTTCTCGTCAGAAAGGCACACCCATCACTTACATATGACCTACTCGTCAAAAAGGCACACCCAGCACTCACATCTGATCATGTAGTAAACTACAATCACATCAGAAAGGCCCAGCACTCACATTCACCAGCATGGTAGGCACATCCACTACCATCTGTGAAATGCCTCTGCACTTATATCTGACCTACTCATTAGAAAGGCACATCCATCCAGATAGGAAAACATCCTATCACAGTGATGGAAGACTCCCATCCAGACAAGAGCACATCATATCACAGTGATGGAAGATTTTCCCACACATTCACCCAGGCCGGAACACATCCTACCACAATGATGAACGACTCTCACCCAGGCCGGAACTCATCCTACCACAATGATGAAATATTTGTGCACTCACATCTGACTTGGTAGGAACTGAATCCTACACCCTCGTCATAATGTCCCCCAGTCCCTGACTGAGCTACCTGGTAACGGACTAGGTGCCTCCACTCTCCCAGAGAGTGGCAGTTGCCCTTACATCTGTCCTACTTGACAGAATAGCCAACACTCACATCTGACACGGAAGGAACTAAATCCTTTAGCCATGAACAGAATGGTTCAGCCCTTACATCTGACCTGCTCATCAGAATGGCTCTCTTAGTCCCTGACTGAGTGTTCCTGGTAACTGACCAGGTGCCTCCATTCCCAGAATGGCAGTCAACACTCATATCTAACATGGAAGGAACCAAATCCTCTCACCATGATAGAATGGCTAAGCCCTTACATCTAACCATGGAAGGAACTAATCCTCTCACCATGTCAGAATGGCTATGGGTATCATCATTTTCTCTTGGAGGGAACCTCGATTTGGAGAACACCAAGTCTCACTCTGAAGTACTCAAACTTTAGCCTAGCCAATGGCTTCATCAATACATCAGCTATCTGTTCCTCCGTCGCAACATACTGGAGCTTCATTGCTCCTCTCTGCACCATATACCTGATATAGTGATACTTGATCTCGATATGCTTCAACTTGTCATGGAACACAGGATCCTCTGACATCTTCACACAACTCTGATTGTCACAATGTATACAAGTAGCATCCAACTGGAGATCAAATATATATGATATTAGCTTCTGCAGCCATACTACCTCACAACTAGCTGAACAAACTGTGACATACTCTGCTTCAACTGTACTCAGTGCCACACATGATTGCTTCCTATTAAACCAAGAGATCACACCTGATCCCATACTGAAGCAACATCCCGAAGTACTCTTCCTGTCGATGGCACTGCCTGCTCAATCTGAATCAACATAACCCTCTAGGTTAATCTTTTGATTCACATTGTACTTGATCCCATAATAACCTGTACCCCTGCATGCTTTGCAATCATCAGGTGAACATGTCTCAATTTGTTCACAGCAAAGCAAATATCTGGTCTCAGGTACATCAAGGACCCAATCATATCATCAACCATCTCTGATGAAGCATCACTCAATAGCTTCATGTTCGATTCCATAGGTGTGGTCATGCAGTCCATCATCTTGAACCTTTTCAGGATCTCTACTTCATACTTCCCTTGTCCAAGGAATATCCCATCTGTACTTTGCCACACCTCCATGCCTAGAACAATAGTGCATCAACACATAACAGGAGCATCACTGGTCTTCCGCCTTCAACCTTGAAGCAAAGGTTGGAATCCACTTTACTCTCAGTAAAGCATAGAGTCATCAGTAATATATCCATCCTGTCGTACCATGTCGAACCTTAGATCTTTTGCAGTAACTCGCTCTGAAGCAGAGCATAATACTTCCTCTGTCCTCTGTGCTCTATGCACTGAAAACATTCTGTACTGGAGTGACAAGTAGCTTCCTATGCTACTAGTATTCTATGTATCCATCTAGTGTATAGACTTGCATCTTCAACCTTGTATCAAAGGTTAAGATCTTCATCAGGCTCATCATGTATGTGTTTCAACTCTTACTGGATGCAAACGTCTCTTCATAGTCTAGGCCTTCCTTTCGTGAGAAGCCTCATGCTATGAATCTTGCTTTGTATCCCATGATGTTTCCATCTACTGCATGATGGAACTTCTCTTCAGGTCTTGATACTGTGCCCTGACATCATTCTTCTTGAACTGGTCTTCCCTTTCTTCTTGGTGGCTGGAAGGTTCTGCATCAATGATGTCACTGCACTCGTCATATTATTCTTCATTTTGAAATGTCGTCACTTGCTCTTCGGAACAAGTCTTCATTCTTCTTTGCTTGTAGGCGATTATGTATGCGGTCTTTCCTACAAGTCAAATGCAATTGTATCATTAGAAACATTTCATAAGGAATATTTATACTGGCAAACACTTATGCATAAATATATGATCATGCAACTACTTTAGCCAATACAACATTCATCCATATCTCATTGAAACTTTCTAGATGCCTTCCATCTCTACCAGGACAACATTGAGATTGTGCACTAATCTAATATGTCAGCAAAGAAGTTTCATTCTAGATAAGTAGCAATTGAGAGTTGTATAGCACCATGAGCTACTTACCCATCGCATGTATATTAGTAGTATACTGCCGTTAATGCAAAAATCCTATCATGCATGATACATCAACTGAATATAAACAAATGCATAACAAAACAATATCATGAAATGACAATTGAATACTTATCTTTATT
>LPNX010470711.1:176334-189220 GCA_001517045.1 Pseudotsuga menziesii
ACTTGACCATATATGAATGCAACCTACATTCCTTTTGCATTAATGCTGAAATGGAGAGAAGGTTCTTCTTGAGTCCTGTGAGAGATGATATCAAAACATAGTCATCCTCGGTTAAGGAATATTCACTTTCATATCTGGATCTCTTTCTGGATGGTTCATCATCCTTTGCAGCATGAGCATGATGTCATCTTTGGCCTTGACCAAGTTCTTCTTGTGAAAGGCTTCTAACCTTGTCTCCCTCTGAAACTGGAACCTCTATACTCATGTAGGTGTCCAATCCATTTTCTTCAGAGAGATCAAATACTTCTATGCTTGGAATTTGTCAACTTCACCAAGCTTATCATCAAGCTATTGTGATATATCATTTTGAAATGAGAACCTCAAATGAAAATAGCAAAGGATTAGATCTTACTGATTTGAGGTGTTCGTCTTAGTTCCAGAGTTGGCTGATCTAGGGTTTGCCATAGAAACCCTAATTTTCAAAACTTGGAATATTTTAGATCTGATTATATATATAGATAGATCTCTTCAAATGGAGTTGTCCAATGTACTCATTTTCTGAAAACAGTGGAGGGAAGCTCCCGGAATAGTAAGCCCTAGATTTCCAATTTCTTCTACAGAAATTCATGTTACTATTTCTATGATATCTCCAAACTTTCAGCTCCTCTATGTCTGAAATTTTGTACTGAGGTAAAATCACATGTCCCTGATCCAAAAACGTAGGTTTTATCATAATTAGTTTCACCATTTGGGATTTATGATCCGTTTCCCAAGGTGACCTGTTACAGGACTGTTCAGAACATCGAAGTTGTACGGCATACCACATGTCACTGGTTCATCTTCTGAGTCTGATATTTGTCCCATCGAAAGGATAGTCCATGCCCTTTCTGAAACATCTTCAGGAATTCCATTTGGACCTCTTTATCCCAAGATATTGCAATTCTCCCGAGGTGTCCTGTTTAGGGATGAATTCTGGAAGAGGCTGGAACCCTAGCTTGGAGAGATCATATCTCCTGGAATACAGCTGAGTTTGATATTTGGACACAGGATTCATCATGATTTTAGCTTTGGACCCTGCCATTTTAAGCTCCTGAAACTTTTCCAATATCAGAACACGGCGACTGTACCAAACCTTAGCAGTTTTAGTATTTAGGGTTTCTCTAGCTCGGGGTCAAACTAGGGTTTGACTTTCCCAGAGTTTCATCCAACCAAATTTCTTGATCCAGGTCTCTAAACTTTGGTTTTGATGAGGATAAAAATCCTATGCTGGTCTCACTCAAAAATTCCTCTCTTGTAAAAAGCCTTAATTTCCACATCGAAAACTAAAAATGCTCAAAATCGAATTCCGCTTCGGCAGAAAGATGCACCCTTCAATGGAGAGTCATCCTAGCATGATTTTGATGATGGATTGTGGAGAGAGACCCAAAAAGTAAGAAGCCCTAGATTCTGCAGCTACACAATGTCTTCTTCCCGAGTTAGCTCTGATACCATGTTAGTTTTTCATCATATTTAAGCTAGCATTATGATCTTAGGATCTTTTCACTGAGAAAATAACAAGCACAGCAATAAAACATAAGCACATCACAAGAGACAAGAGACACAAAGAGTTTTTGATCAGGGAAACCATAAATGGAGAAAACCCCACAAATTCCTTGAAGATAGAATCACCACAAGATGTAAGACCCCAAAACATTAAGATGCACTCCCGACGGCAGTAGTCTTCTTCTTCTGTCTAGTTCCAGTATTTCCTTCTTCACTTAATGTACCACACTTGAGTAAGTGAGTGATGTGTAGTACAAGTGATAAATAGAGAGACTCTCACTCTCTATTTATATTCTTCCGTTCACTTGAAGTGCACTTAATCATGTCGGCCCAACTTAACAATTACTTACTAGAGCCTACATCTCAATGAGTGTATAATAACTCTAGTGCCCTGAAACTGTGGGGACTTCCACAATGACTTGACAAGACTTGTTTACATTATTAATCCTCCCGATCGGAACATCGGGGCATGACAACATGACTCAAATACATAATAGAAACATCCCGGAATAAACATCGGGTTACAATATGTAAGAGACATAGAAGAATACATTCCGAAGTTACAATTACATCAACATTTAGTAGAATGATCTATGTGTGGAAAAACCTAGGGTGTTATATATAGTTTGATTTCAAAATTCCATAAAAATGAAGTGGAAATAATCACACTCCACTCAAACCCACAGAGGATTTATCCCCTACATACGATTAAATGGAAGACATACCTTTTAGAGTGTGCAAATTGGAAGATATGATTAAACGAAATGTGAAAATGGATGGCTTAGTTAAATTTGAAAAGAATATGGCTAGTAAAGTGGACCTGAAATGGATGCCTAGTAAATAGGATCTCAAAGGGATGGCCAGTAAATAGGATCTCAAAGGGATGGCTAGTAAATAGGATCTCAAAGGGATGGCCAGAAAAGAAGTTCTTCAAGACTTGAAGGAATTTATGAAGAATATAAAACATAACTTTATTCCTAATTTATCTACACAAGAAGAGAATAAGGAGGAAAAAAATGACTTATTCCAATCACGTCTAGAGAAAATTGAAAAACAATTGGACAGTAGGGATTTGGAGTCTTCAAAAGTTGATGATTGACTACAACATCACGAGTTCAATTCAGGTCCAAGAAACTAATTCATCCCCAAACTTTACATGATAAAGTTTGATGGATATGATCCAATCATGTGGATTTTTCAGATGGAGAAATTCTTTTGATCTACACTAGATGCCCACTATGTAAAAGGTAACTATTGCATCCTTGTATTTAGAACCTGATGAAATTGTATGGTACCAATGGATTTACGACCGTAAAAAGTACTTTATTATGTATTGGTCTATATTCACAGAAGAATTGATTGCACATTATGGTGGTATAAATAGAAACACATTCTTTAGTCAGATGGTAGCTCTCAAGCAAAAAGATTCAGTTATATAGGACATCAAAGAATTTTAGCAGCTAAGTCTCAGAGTGAAGAATGCTTCAGAAGATAATTTATTAGATCTCTTTATTGAAACCTTGAAATATAACATTCAACATGAGGTGCGTCTCTTTGAACCATCCTCCCTAGAGAAGGCTTTCATGATGGAAATAAAGGTTGAAAGTAAAAATATAGAAATGACTACTAAAAAATCCTTCTCCAACACATATAGATAAAATAATGTTCCTTCTTCTAAACTACCACAAAGGTTGACACCCCAACAACTATACTAAAGGAGATAAAAAGGTTTTTTCTTTAATTGTGACACCAAGTATAGTAAGGGACATAAGCGCAATGAGAAGAAATTATTCTACATAGACTATGAAGAGGAAGAACCAAAACAAGAGGAAGCATATCAAGAAGAGGCGACTTCAAAAAAAATAGAAGAGACTACTTTAAAAGAAATTACTCCCACCATATCTTGTCATGCATTGGTTGGAATTAGCAGTCAAACTTTGAAGGTAGAGGGATAAATAAAAAATAAGAAGGTAACAATGTCGATTGATTCTAGTAGTACTCATCATGTCATTCACTGTAAATTAGCCAAAGTTCTTAATTGCTTTGTATATCCAACCCTAGAGTTTCAAGTAATGATTGCACACGCATGAACTATAAATTTCCCAAGGAAATTCCATAATATAAATTTGGATATGGGGGAATATGTATTGAATAGTCCAATGATTTCTATCTCAATGGGTGGTGTTGATGTTTGCTTAGGTTTTGAATGGTTACAATCATTGCGAATAGTGGATTTTAATTTTCAAAAACTTTTCACGAAATTTTCGTGGGAAGGAAAATAATATGAGTTAAATGGTATCATAGGAAAACCAAGAAAGGTGATAATCTCTAATGGTATGACAATATTGTTAAAAAAGGGACATGTTGTCCAGGAAATGTGACCTATAGGGTTTTGTGGCCAACTACTAAAAAGCATCCCACACACTCAACTTACTGCAATCTTGTATGTGTTTGGTATAACTGTTTTTCATAGGTTAAAGGCCCTGCTGCCTGTAAAATATGCTCTCAAGGTAGAGAGTCTCTTGGGGTGTGGATGATAAATTCTACTTAATCAAATCTTCACTCAAATAAAAAGATCTAATTAAAATGACTAACTAATGCTAACAAATACCTTTAAGCTAAAATAGAAAAACAATAGTAGCTCCTAATCCTGATCTATAATGACCTAAGATGCAATATAACTATCCCAAACTAGGAGCTGAAATTAATAATATGATAACAAGTTTTATTTAAAAATTTGATCTATGATCCTGCAATGTTAGGAAAGCCTACTCTCAACAGAGACAGATCTAAATCAACTTACAATAAAATAATATTTTATCATAAATTTATTTGAAAATGAAACAAAACTCATAATCGAAATAGATTTAACATAGTATTGAAGCATGAAAAATACACTCATGTACTAACAATGAAATGAATGAAGTTCAACTCACACAATCAGTACTTTGTATAAAATCATATCATTATCAACTGAAGAAAAGAAACATGAAGAAGTTCACTTACTTTTCTACATGACACCTAACCATCCATGCTTCAACACTAAGTACTTTGTTCAGAATCCATTAACAAAAGTGCTTTCACGTATAATATAAAGATACATATATATGAAAAGGAAATTCAACACAGGAAAAACAACATTAAGACAGCATGGTATAATTGATAGACTTAGATAATGTCTTCAGTATGTCTGTAAAATATAGTAATCCTCAGAAGTAGTTCTAAAGGAACACAAATATGCAGAATAATATTAACTGTTGTATTATATTTGTTCATCACAAGTTCCAGGATTCCAACCCTTTTCTTTCGTTCAGATGTTGCTTATAAAGGAAATTAAAAGACTACAACTGACTAACTAGAAATCTTATTCCTCAGGAAAAATCCAAATCGTATCCAAATACGGTTCAACCATGACCAGAATCATAGGTACGTTGTTACAAAATCATCCGGAGAGAAATATACACTAAGAGGTTAACTTACTGGACAAAATCCAGTGTTATACTCTCCAAATCATAGCAACACCATATTGGATAATCCATGCCAACAATAGCTTAGAAATAGGAACGAAGTAATCACTGAGCATCAAATCAGTTGTAAGTCCCGAAAATTCTTCATTGAGTAGCCATGTACAATGAAAAGACACAAAGGTAGACCAACATCTCGTTTTATCCCAATAGTTTCTTTGAAACCTGTAAATATTCACAAAAAGTTGTTTAGCAAAATTTAATGATGATCAATTAAGCATGAGCGAGATATCTACAGAATTTTAATTCTGTAGATATCTCAATTTCATCATTTATGTTAGAATAATGAACCCATATTTAGCTACCTTAGACATTAATTTATCCATTTTTGTCTTATTTGCCTAGTTTCTATGTTCCATCATATGCAAGTTTTCATCTACACATCCATACTGGTCAAAATTGCTAATTTTGACTCATGGAGTGCTTGGAAAACCTCAAGGAATCAAATCTACTTTATTCCTGGCCTCCTAGGCACCCTTCTACTTTTTCTGCTTTATTGCTTGCTTTTTCAGTGCTTTAAGGCAATTGGGAAAGTTTGACTAGGTGAGGTTAACTAGTTTTTTGTCCTCCACATCCTCCACTCTTTTATCCTATGAAAAGCATGTATGAGTTTTCCTTCCATCACCTTTTATCTTGCCTAAGTGCTTTTGCCAATTCATGAGCTCCTTGACTGTTTTGGAAACTACTTTATGCACCTATGGGGGAATTACTTAATTTTAGTAAGCTTGCTTTTTACTAGATTTGAATTTCCTCCTCATGCATTCAAATCCCTTATGTAATTACTTATTGCAGCAGCCTATGATGTTACAGTGTTGGCTATTGTACACTGAGTTAATACAGTTTAGTGTTCAGCTCCATATTCAGTCTCTTTTGTGAGTGATTTTGCATGTACAATTGATAATTGTTGTGAGTGTAATTGTTCTATCACTAGGTTCAATTTCCACATGGTATCAAAGCCTTTGTAGATTGATTTCTCTCCTTCCAATTTTTTTTGCAGGTTCGACATCAGTGACTGGGAGCCTTCTACTAACAGCCGAGACAATTTCTGAGCTATGGATCAATCTTAGAAGATCATCTTGACTCCCTTCAACTTATTTGAATGGAAAGCAGAGATGGAGATACTATTGAGAGTGAAAGGCCTCTATAGAGTGACTATGGCAATAGAAGCAGAGCCCAATGTAGCTGCAGAGAAGATAAAATGGCACAACAGGAGGGATGAGGCCTATGGTCTCTTGTGTCTGAGTATTTCCAGAGACCTCCTTTTCCATCTTGATGGATTGACATCACTGAATGAAGTATGGGAGAATATTGTTGATATTTTTGGAAAGACAGATGAGATGAGGGGACATCGAATCAAAAATGAACTGATCTCCATGAGTCCAAATAGCTTTGAATCCCTACAACTCTATTTCTCCAAGTTCAAAGCACTTGTTTTGCAGCTAAAACAATGTGGGATCGAAAAAAAGGATGATCAACTGGTCTTGGCCATACTCTCAAAGCTTGGCCCTGACTATTCAGTTTTTGTTTCGACCTTCTATGCCACAAAGTTGACAGCTCAAACCTGGAAGATGCCTAGCCTTGAATATTTCATGGAATCTCTCACACAAGAACAGGACAAACTGGTGATGATGGGCACCATCAAACCATCCAAAGACCAAGCTCTGGTTGCTAGAGATTCAAGGGTGGATTCAAAAAGCAAAAAGAAAGCTAAAAATCCACCTGAGGAAAAGAGAGACAAGAACAAGTCTCTGGAGGAGCCTCAAGGTTGCAAGAAGAACTACCAGAAGAAGACGAACAAAGGATAAATGAGCAAGTGCGCATATTGTAGTAAGGGAAATCATACTGAGAGATCCTACATGAAGAAGAAAATAGACATGATGACCCAACTCCTAGATAAAAATGGCATCTCCCTTCCAGACAGCTCAAAGAAGAGAGAAGGAGGATCAAGTTTAGAAGACAAAGAGAGAGTTCATGCATTGGTTGCTGGCACATTAAGCTCACCTAGTTTCATCATTGATTCTGGAGCTTCAAGACACATGGTTTCGACCAAGGAGGCATTATCCTCACTTGACATGTCGAAAGGTCCACCAATAGTACTGGGAGATGACTCTCTCACTGAAAGTTTGGGCAAAGGGAGGATTGATCTTGATCATGGTCAGTTCAGCAATGTGTTGTATGTGCCTGGTCTTGCCTCCAACCTTTTATCAGTGTATCAGATGACTCACACTGGGTCTCCAAAGAAGGCCATATTCTCCCCTGATGAAGTTGAGTTCACAGAGATCTCAAGTGGTAAAGTCATTGCAAAAGGAGTTGCAAATCATACTTCAAAGGTATACATGTTCTCACACTTCCTACCCTACTCAAACCCCTCTGCTCTTATGATTCATGCTAATGAGGAAAGAAAGCTTTGGCATGAAATATTTGGCCACCTAAATTACAAGTATCTTTCATATCTTAGTGAAAAAGAGATGGTCATAGGGTTACCAAAGATAAAATTTTCCAAAGGAGTCTGCCAAGGTTGTATCCTAGGAAAACACCCAGAGCATAAATTTGAGAGAGCTAGTCATTAGAGAAACTCTGCACCCCTCAAGTTGATCCACGGTGATGTTGTTGTCCCATTCCCTCATATGTCCATGATTCAGGCCAAATATGCATTGAATTTCATAGATGAATTTTCCAGGTATTGCTGGGTTTACTTCCTGAAACACAAGTCTGAAGTTTTTGGCCTCTTCAAAGTCTTTAAGGCTTTGGTTGAAAACCAGTCTGGGAGGAAACTCAAGGTCCTCATATCTGAAAATGGTGGTGAGTATGTCAAGTCTAATTTTATTCAATATTGTGTAGATGTAGGTATTCAGATGCGGCATTCTATCCCTTACACACCACAACAGAATGGTGTTGCTGAGAGGAAGAACACATCGCTGAAGGAGATGGAAACATGCATGATGGAGGCCAAAAATTTGCCACCAAAGTACTGGGCCGAAGCTATAAACTATGCACCCTATATCCAGAATAGAGTGCCTCACAAAAATATTGATGGTATGACTCCTTTCGAAGCATGGAGTGGGCACAAGCCAGATGTGACCCATTTCAAGATTTTTGGCTCAAGGGCTTGGGCTAGAATTCCAACAGAAAAGAGAAAGGATTTGCAGCCCCAAAGCCAAGAGTGTCTATTTGTTGGGTACTCTGAAGATTCAAAATGGTACAAGATGATAAATTTGAGCACAAACAAAGCCTTCATTGAAAGGTGTGTTCAGATTCAAGAAGAACCCCTAGCAACAGTGGAAGTTGGAGAAGCCTCTTCACCACCAGATCCTATGAAAGTAAGTGAAGAGATTGTTGAACATGCTGATTCTGATATGTCTAATAGTGATGAGTTTATTACAGATCCTAACAGCCCTACAAGGCAAAAATGGGTAGCTAAGACCCTTCATGCAGCAGGAGAGCTAGCTGGGAATCCCAATGACCCTCGGAGGACTAGATCTCAATTTGAGAGTGATCTGTGCATGAAGGATCCTATGTTTGATGAGAAATGCTATCTGATGCTGGAATCAGATCCTCAGACATATGAAGATGCAGCAGGAGATCCAAGATGGCAAGCAGCCATGAAGGAAGAGTTCAGCTCACTCTAGAAGAGCAACACTTGGGAGCTGGTGGATCTTCCCCCAGGGAGGAAGCTAGTTCAATGTAAGTGGGTGTACAAGACCAAATTTGCTGCTGATGGTTCACCTATGAAGTACAAGGCCAGATTGGTATCCAAGGGCTACTCATAGGTTCATGGCATTGATTACAATGAGACCTTTGCACCAGTGGCAAAGATGGACTTCATCAGGCTAGCCTTAGCCATTGCAGCTTCAAAGCAATGGGAGGTACATCACATGGATGTAAAGTGTGCCTTCCTGAATGGAGATCTCACTGAATAGATATACATGCAGCAGCCTCAAGTATTTTATACTAACCCATCTCTTGTGTGCAGGTTGAGGAAGGCATTGTATGGGCTAAAGCAAGCCCCCAGGGCTTGGTATGCCAAGATTGATAGCTTCTTGCTATCACTGAATTTGTTTCGGTGAAAATCATATCCAAATGTCTATTTGAAGTTAATTAATGTTTAATTAATGATCATTGTGTTATATGTTGATGACCTTCTCATTACAGGATGCTCAAAGGATGATATTGCTTCCTTGAAGGGTGCAATGAACCAAGCCTTCTCGATGACAAATTTGGGGCTCTTAAGCCAATTCTTGGGGATTGATATTTCTCAAAAGAAAGATGGAATCAAGGTGCACCAGTCCAGGTATGCCTTGGATTTGCTGAACAAATTCAGAATGAAGGATTGCAAGCCAAGCAAGACTCCTTTCCTTTCAGGAGTGAAGCTTGAAGAAGCTGATTTTTCACCTATGGTAAACAATACACTGTATAGGCAATTGATTGGATGCTTGTTGTATCTTACACATACTAGAACTGATATTTATTATGTAGTAAGTGTGGCTTCTAGATACATGGATCAGCCTCATGAGATCCATTGGAAAGCAGCCAAAAGGATCCTTAACTTTGTTCAGGGAAGAAGGACACATGGGATTTTCTATAAAGAAAAATCTAATCTTGATTTGATTGGGTTTACTGACAGTGATTGGGAAGGTGATAGCACAGAAAGAAATTCCACATCAGGATATGTGTTCATGCTTGTAGAAGGGCCAATCAGTTGGTCAAGCAAGAAACAGAGTGCCATTGCACTCTCATCTACAGAAGCAGAGTACAGAGGAGTTGTAAATGCAACAACTCAATGTTTATGGTTGCAGGGGTTACTTGGAGAGTGTGGCTTCGAATTAGAATACTCAACTACTATCTACTGTGATAATCAGAGTACCATTCAAATCTGCAATGATCCAGTTCAGAAGCATAGAACCAAACACATTGAGATCCATATGCACTACATCAGAGAGCTTGTGCATGATGGCACCATTCACCTACTCTTCTGTTCATCTTCAGAACAAGTAGCTGATATCTTCACCAAAGAATTTTGTGAGAAGACCTTCAGCAATCTCAAATCACTGCTGGGGATTGTTGATCATGCTGTGAAGCACGAGTGAAGACAAGATTTCCAAATTTTGTTTTACAGTCCATGTTTAAGGGAGGATTTTCCCACTGGGTTTTTGCCTCTTTCCTTGGTTAAATGGACATGCAGTATGTAAAGGGTGACTAAGCCTTGTTGCTAGGCCCTATAATTTTCTGATATATTACTCATAAGTTAGGCTTAAGGGGGGTTTTTAGAATAATCAACCCATAGTTAGCTACCTTAGACATTAATTTATCCATTTTTGTCTTATTTGCCTAGTTTCTATGTTCCATCATATGCAAATTGTCATCTACACATCCATAGTGGTCAAACTTGATAATTTTGACTCATGGAGCACTTGGGAAACCTCAAGGAATCAAATCTTATTTATTCCTTGCCTCCTAGGCACCCTTCTACTTTTTCTACTTTATTTCCTGCTTTTTCAGTGCTTTAAGGCAATTGGGACAGTTTGACTAGGTGAGGTTAACTAGTTTTTTGTCCTCCACATCCTCCACTCTTTTCTCCTATGAAAAGCATGTATGAGTTGTCCTTCCATCACCTTTTATCTTTCCTATGTGTTTTTTCCAATTCATGAGCTCCTTGAATATTTTGGAAACTACTTTATGCACCTATGGGGGAATTGCTTAATTTTAGTAAACCTGCTTTTGACTAGATTCGAATTGCCTCCTCATGCATTCAAATCCCTTATGTAATTATTTATTGCAGCAGCCTATGATGTTACAGCATTGGCTATTGTACACTGAGTTAATACAGTTTAGTGTTCAGCTCCATATTCAGTCTCTTTTGTGAGTGATTTTGCATGTACAATTGATCATTGTTGTGAGTGTAATTGTTCTATCACTGGGTTCAATTTCCACAATTTAGACCATGAATTGAAAAAAAAAACTGATGAACCCAAAACATCACTAACCTGTAAGGATCTATCCAAAATCCTCTATAGGAATAATGTAAGATACAAAAGACAAAATTTAGAAGTAATTGGAAAAACAAAATATCAGGGTTTTAAGGTCAAATCAACTGAGAATCGAATAGGTACACTTCTCCTATATTCATTCAATTTAGCCCTGAACCTGATAGCCATGGTCCTGTTAATCCTATTATGTCTTTTCAATCTTTGATTCTTTAACAAAATCCTTTTAATCAGTTCTTTTCATTTCAACTTTTTTCCTCTTAATACATCCCATTTCTCAACCTAGGTGATAAATTCAGATTTTAAAGCTTTAATTTCTTCCAGGGCAATTGTTTGAATAACTTGTACTTCTTTTAAATCTATTTGCAGGGAAGAAATCAATTGGACATGAGGATTTGGATTAGTTTGGTCCTTCGACTCTCTTTTCAAGTTTACTTAGGCTTCTTCAGTTAAGTAAGGATTTCTGTCAATTTCTTGGTTACCCTCATGATTCACTTGTTGCCTCTCAACCACTTTGTCTGCAGAGATAGAAATGTATTTAAGTTCTAGCACAGATGGGCCTATGGGAGCTGGATGTGGTCGAACATCTGAAGAGTTACTCACCTCAATAACTGAAATATCCCCAACACTCAAATTCCTCCTAGCAACCAGAGTAGCTATCATACTGCGTGTGGTTCTTCATATAGCCAGATTTCTCATAGCACTGCTAGTCTAATTTTCAGCCTCTGTTTGCTTCATATCAACCTATGCATGAGAAGAACTCTTGTCTTGACAGGTTATCAGAATTGAGGGTTTCCTTCCTCGACCTTGAGAATTATTTGCAGGAGTTTCAACACTAGTTTCCACCCCAATTTTTACATCATCAAGAATTAGGGTTTGTTCAGGTTGAAACCCTCCATCCCCCAAATCATCCCTCCAAGTTAGGGTTCCAGCCTCTTCCAGAATTCATCCCTAAACAGGACACCTGGGGATAATTGCAATATCTTGGGCTACAGAGGTCCAAATGGAATTCCTGAAGATGTTCCAGAAAGTTCAACGACTTTAATTTCGGTGGTTTGAAGATCAGAATCAGAAGATCAACCAGTGACACGTGGCATGCCATACTACTTCGCTGTTTTGAATAGTCATGTAACAGGTCACCTTGGGAAAAGGATCATAAATCCCAAATGGTGAAACCAATTCTGATAACCTGTGGTTTTGGATCAAGGACTTGTGAGGTTACCTTAGTGAGAAATTATAGACACAAAGGAGCATCAATTTCAGAGATATCATAGAAACAGTAATAGGCATTTCTGCAGAAGAAATTGGAAAATTAGGGCTTCCTGTTCCGGAGCTTCCCTCCACTGTTCTTAGAAAAGGAGTACATTGGACAACTCCATTTGAAGAGAGCTATATGTCTATCCAATCAGATCTAAAATATTCCAAGTTTTGAAAATCAGGGTTTCTGTGACAAACCCTAGATCAGCCAGCTCTGAAACCAAGACAGACACCTCAAATCGGTAAGATCTAATCCTTTGCTATTTTCATTTGAGGTTCTCATTTCAGAGTGATCTATCACATCAGCTTGATGAAAAGGTTGGGAAATTTGACAACTTCCAAGCCTGGAAGTATATGATCTCTCTGAAAAAAATGGATTGGACACCTACATGAGTAGAGAGGTTCCAGTTCCAGAGGGAGATGAGGCTAGAATCCTTAGACAAGAAGAACATGGTCAAGGCCAAGAAGATCATGGCTGATTCAGTCATGGATCAACTTGTACTACAAGTGTCTTCCTTAAAGACACCAAAGATGTTTGATTCCTTGACCAAGCTATTTGAAGGGAAGAACAAAAATCAG
>LPNX010470711.1:189538-209473 GCA_001517045.1 Pseudotsuga menziesii
TCAGTTCATGTACTATGCATAATAGGATGTTTGCATTAACGACAATATACTACTAATATGCATGTGATGGGTAAGTAGCTCATGGTGCTATACAACTCTCCATTGCTACTTATCTAGAATGAAACCTCTTTACTGACATAATGGATTAGTGCACGATCTCAATGTTGTCCTGGTAGAGATGGAAGGCATCTAGAAAGCTTCAGTGAGATATGGATGGATGTTGTATTGGCTAAAATAGTTGCATGATCATATAGTTATGCATAAGAATTTTTCATTATGAATATACCTTATGAAATGTTTCTAACCATACAACTACATTTGACTTGTAGGAAAGATCACATACATAATCACCTACAAGCAAAGAAGAATGAAGACTTGTTCTGAAGAGCAAGTGACGACATTTCAAAATGAAGAATAATATGACAAGTGCAGTGACATCATTGATGTAGAACCTTCCAGCCACCAAGAAGAAAGGGAATTGCAGTTCAAGAAGAATGATGTCAGGGCGCAGTATCGAGACCTGAAGAGAAGTTCATAGTTCCATCATGCAGTAGATGGAAACATCATGGGATACAAAGCAAGATTCGTAGCACGAGGCTTCTCGCAAAAAGAAGGAATAGACTACAAAGAAACATTTACAGCTAATAGAAGTGAAGTCACATGACATGATCATGTGTGAAAATGAAAGAAGGCCTTGTACAAGTTCAAAAAACACCCATGGGATAACAAATACATGATGAGCTTGATGAATATCTTAACCGTTGCTACAAGGTTGATAAAGGATGACAAGATCACAGATGGATGTGAGAAGAACTTTTGAAAAAGTTCAAAATAGAGGATCTTGCTATCGAATGATCCTACATGGATACTACTTGTCACTCCAGTATAGAATGTTTCAGTGCACAGAGTACGAAAGGCAGAGGGAGTATGATGCTTCGCTTCAGAGGGAGTGACTATAGAATATCTTGAGGTTTGACATGGTATGACATGATGCATAGATTACTGATGATTCTAGGCTTTACTGAGAGTAAAGTGGATTCCAACCTTTGCTTCAAGGTTGAAGGTAGAAGACCAGTGATGCTCCTATTATGTGTCGATTTTCTAGGCATGGAGGTGTGGACAAAGGAAGTATGCAGTAGAGATCCTGAATAGGTTCAGGATGATGGACTGCATGACCACACCTATGGCATCGAACATGAAGCTATTGAGTGATGCTTCATTAGAGATGGTTGATGCTATGATGTATCATCAGTTGATTGGGTCCTTGATGTACCTGAGACCAGATATTTGCTTTGCTGAGAACACATTGAGATAGGTTCACCTGATGGTTGCAAAGCATGCAAGGGTACAGTTGATTATGGGCTCAAGTATGATGTGAATCAGAAGATTAACCTGGAGGGTTATGTTGATTCAGGTTGGGCAGGCGGTGCCATCAATAGGAAGAGCACTTCATGGTGTTGCTTCAGTATGGGATCAGGTGTGATCTCTTGGTTTAGCAAGAAGAAATCCTGTGTGGCACTGAGTACAGCTGAAGTAGAGTATGTCGTAGCTTGTTCAGCTAGTTGTGAGGCAGTATGGATGTGGAAGCTACTTTCAGATTTATTTGATCTCTAGATGGATGCTACTTGTATACATTGGGACAACTAGAGTTGCATAAAGTTGTCATAAAATCCAGTGTTCCATGACAAGTCGAAGCATATCGAGATCAAGTATCACTATATCAAGGATATGGTGTAGAGAGGAGTAGTGAAGCTCCAGTATGTTGTGACAGAGGAACATATAGCTAATGTATTGATGAATCCATTGGCTAGGATGAAGTTCAAGTACTTCAGGGAGAAGCTTGGTGTTCTCCAGATCGAGGTTTCCTCCAAGGGAAAGTGATGAGTCCAATAGCCATTTTGACATGGTGAGAGGATTGGTTCCTTCCATGGTCAGATGTAAGGGCTAAGCCATTCTGTGATGGCTAAAGGATTAAGTTCCTCCCATGGCAGATGTGAGAGCTGGCCATTCTGTCGAGTAGGACAGATGTAAAGGATACCTCTATTCTGACGAGTAGGTCAAATGTAAGGATAGAGCCATTCTATTCATGGCTAAAGGATTAAGTTCCTCCCATGGCAGATGTGAGAGCTATCCATTCTGTTAAGTAGGATAGATGTAAGGGATACCTCCATTCTAACGAGCAGGTCAGATGTAAGTGCAGAGCCATTCTGATGAGGAGGTCAGATGTGAATGCTGGCCATTTTGTTGAGTAGGATAGATGTAAGGGCTACCACCATTCTGATGAGTAGGTCAGATGTAAGTGTAGAGCCATTTTGATGAGCAGGTTAGATGTAAGGGCGGAGCCATTCTGTTCATGGCTAAAGGATTAGGTTCCTCCCATGTCAGATGTGAGTGCTGGCCATTCTGATGAGTAGGTCAGATATAAGGGCTACCGAAGACCTACAAGGAGGTAGGCATACACCCAGCATGAAAGAAGGTTGGCTCTATATAACTTCCTATGATGAGATAACACACACATGATGATGACCAGGTGAGATCCAGATCGAGCTATGATCCAGATGCAGTTATGATGACTCCGAGAGATCCATATCGATTGATGATCCAGATCTAGCGGTGATGATGATCCAGATCGAGTGATGATCTAGATTTAGTGATGACGATCCAGATCGAGTGATGATCCAGATCCAGTCGTGATGATCCAAATAAAGTGATGATCCAGATCCAGTGATGGTATCGAGTGATGATCTAGATCCAGCAGTGATGATGATCCAGATCGAGTGATGATCTCGATTCAGTGATGACGATCCAGATCGAGTGATGATATCGATTCAGTGATGACGATCCAGATCGAGTGATGATCCAGATCCAGTAGTGATGATCCAGATCGAGTGATGATACAAATCCAGTGATGATATCCAGTGATGATCCAGATCGAGAGATGATCCAGATCCAATAACGATGATCCAGATTGAGTATGATCCAGTGACGATGTTCTAGATCGAGTATGATCCAGTGACGATGATCTAGATCAAGAGATGATCCAGATCCAGATGAAAGATGACTAAAGATGAAGATGATGAGAAATCACTGATGATTCAAATGATACAGAGAAGAAGACTTGTGCTAATAAATTGTGTCGAGAGAATACCTTCCTAGTTAAGAGGGAGTGTTGATGTAATTGTAACTTCGGAATGTATTCAACAGTATTTCTTATCTATTGTAACCCGATGTTTATTCTGGGATGTATTTGAGTCATGTCATGCCCCGATGTTCCAATCAGGAAGTTTCTATAATGAGAAAGTCATGTCAAGTCATTGTGGGTAACCCTCCTATTGGTAAAGGGTTAAATTCCCCACAGTTGTGGGGCCCTTGGGTTATTAGACTATCCTAGTGAAGTTGACCCTAGGTGAGTCATTGTAAGTTGGGGCAATAGTCCCCACCATTGTGTTACCCTCTTATTGGTCAGAGGAGGCAAAGTCCACACAAGTGGTGGGGCACTAGGGTCATTAGACACTCCTAGAGATGTCGGCTCTAGTAAGTAATTGTTAAGTGAGGCCGACATGTCAGAGTGCACTTCAAGTGAATGGAAGAATATAAATAGAGAGTGATAGATTCTCTATTTATCACTTGCAACACTTACACTCAATCATTGGGGCGCATGAGTGAGAGAGGAGAAGCTCTCTCAGTGAGAGAGAGAGAGACTGCTGTTGTCAGAAGTGCATCTCACTGTTTTCCATTTTTACCATTTTGTGCTGATTCTATCTCTGAGGAAGTTGCGGGGTTTTCTCCTTTATGGTTTCCCCGAGGAAAACTCTTTGTGTCTCTTGTCTCTTGTGATGTGCTTATGTTTTATTATTGTGCTTGTTATTCTCTTAGTAAAAATATCCTAAGATCATAATGCTAGCTTATATGATGAAAAAATAACACGAATATATCCATTCTTTTTTCTAGTGGAAACAAGGTTAGCCACCCATTGTGTATGGTGTACAGGAAATATGATCTGGGAAGTAAGTAGTTTATTCAATTCTTTCTTTACTGCTGGTTCTAGGGCAGGGTGCATTTTCCTTAATTTCTACTGGAATGGTTTTGATTGAGGCTTCATGGGGATCACATGTTGTATGATATGGGTGTCAAAAGTTTTTAGATCATCATAAGACCATGCAAACAAGTTTTTGAATTCGCTAAACAGCTTCAGGAAGGCCAATTTTTCATTTGAAGTGCAGTCTGATCCTAAGTTGATATTTTGAAGATTCGATTCTGTGCCCAAATTAATGGTTTCATAACACATGTTAGACCTATTTGTCATGCAATTAGGAACTCCCTTGAATTTATCACGCAAATCATAAAACTTTTTGAGCCTAAGAACTGACACGGGGATTGAATTTACCTGTTCAAAAGACTTATCAATGGGACGACGTGGGTGAATTACCGAAAAATTATGTAGATCCTCATCATGTGTAATTTCATCGATCGCTGATTCTTTAAAAGCATCTTCCCCTATTAAGAAAGAAATAATCTGTGAATCATCATTAAAGACCCTCCAATTAGTGATATTATCTGGAATGGACGGTCTAAATAATAATTCAATAGAAAAAGCATTAGGGGAAAAATTTTCAGCAGGAATAAGTCATGAAGCTACGTTTGCTAACAAATCAACTTCCTGATTCTAAAAACGAGGAATAGATTCAATATTAAAAGCATCAAGTGCTGAAATCAAATTCCATACCTCCATTTGGTAACTTTGCAGGTGATTAGATAAACAGTGAATGGAATTACAGACCTTTCTAACAATAATTTTAGAATCGCCAAATGCAATCAGAATTTCAACTTTTAAGTCTAATGCCTTCTTGAGTCCTTGTATAAGGGCTTCATATTCAGCTGTGTTGTTTGTGCAAATAAATTCCTGTCTACAAGACATCATGAATTTGTTTCCTGCGGGGTCTAGGAGCATGCAACCTACTCCTGCACCTTCATTGGATCAGGATCCATCAAAATATAGATGCCAAGGCTTATCAACAAGACTATTTACATCATTTATAGTATTCACATTATTTACCAGACTGGGGGAAGCTTCCTAAAAGTCATAATGCATAATTTCTGATTTATTTATAGAATTGGTAAATGCATATTTAAGTGCAGGAAAACTCCCTAAATTAGAATCATACCTAT
Source organism: Pseudotsuga menziesii (assembly GCA_001517045.1). Classification (NCBI taxonomy): domain Eukaryota; kingdom Viridiplantae; phylum Streptophyta; class Pinopsida; order Pinales; family Pinaceae; genus Pseudotsuga; species Pseudotsuga menziesii. The sequence continues at coordinate 194,708 of LPNX010470711.1, forward strand.
AGTTTCCTAAAATAGAATCACTGAACATAGCTGGTTCATTAGGATCATTTATTTCAGTCACCATGTGTTTCATGTACCTTTCTTTGTCAATTCTGATATGATTTGGACGTCCATTTTTAGGCAACCACAAATGTGACCAATCAGTTGAAAAATATCCTTTTAAGGTTTGAGACTAGTCAGGGCTTACAAAAATCCCATAGACATTTGGTATGTCTGCTACCACTACGTCAATAACCTGGAAGACATGTGGATTGGTAGCCATCCTAATCATTACTCCTTTTAATTCTCCTATAATTTTTACCTTGGATCGATCTAGTTGGCTGATTTAGATTTCACAAGGAGTGGGCTTAGCATTCAGCTTCTTACAAACCGAGTAAGGAATTATGTTTGATGAAGCCCCAGAATCTATCACATAGTTATGAACATTCTGATTGAAAATTTCAAACGTTAGCAGAAAAGGTGGAGTTGTAGATTTGGAGTTCTTACCTATGAGCGAATCTTTATCAGCAGCTATTTTGACATTACTGTTATAACCTACTACTGTTTTACTAGTTGTAGGATCACGGTTATTAACTAAAGGTACAGATGGTTGATTCTTTTTTTTAGTGGTTGATGGATTTGATAAATTAGAGAGTATCGAACTATCGGGCATGGGATAAATTTTCAATATATCAAACATGCTAATATTAGCCCTCTGTTTCTTAAGATCTTCTATGATGTCATATTGTAGGTCTACACCTTGAGTCACAGGATGCTGATTTGAAGTTTGAGGATTGTTCTTAGGTGCTGATGATGGTTGCGGATCTACAAGCCCTTTACTTCTAGTGTTATGGGTATGCTGGTTTACAAAGACAGAATGGTCACTAGACTCTCCTTCTTTGACTGAACTATCCCAGAAATGGCAATTAAGTGGAAGAGGATCTTCAGAAGTTTCCTCTTCAGTTTCAGGTTGATCAGATTCAAGATCATCATCTGACTCTTGATCGATTGAGGAATCAAGCAAGGCATAAAAAGCCCTTATAGTATTTAAAACTTCCTCATTAGTTGATATGTCAAGGGGAGTATTTTTCCTAGCGTTTGAGGATGTAAAGGGCTGGTATGTGGTCTTGAAATTTCCTCTGTTTGAAGTACCCTCCCAATTGTTTCTTTTCAATATCACCACTTTTTTTGTAAGAGACCTAATTGCTTGTTGTAATTTTTCTACATCAAAAGTAGGGACATCTTTTTTGTCTGGGTTAGTTCTAGAAGTAGCTTCATTTCATTTACGAAGGGAACCATCAGCTTTTCCATTATTTTCTGGCTCAAACGTCAATGAATTTTTCTCATCCTTTTTTCCTTCATCAAAGGTTTCAACTAAAGTGATTTTACCGGCTTGTTTTACAAACATACCCAGGTATTTAGGTAAGGCTAAAGCATAATTCTCGATTATGATGTCTTCTAGAGGTTGGGAGGCCACTAGTATCTTATTCAAAAGAGTAAGAAAATGCTGATTGAAATCCTTTATCCTTTCTTTGCTCTCCATCTTAATCCTGGCCAATTCTAGTGATAAAATAGTAGGGGTTTTATCTTCACCAAACTTGTTCAGGAATGCTTAACTAAAATCACTCCAGCTTGTTATGGATCCTTGTGTTAGGGAAAAATACCAAACTGCAGCCTTTCCTTCGAAAGTTAAAGGGAATAGTCGACATACCACATCCTCATGCTAGACATCATAGTCTAAATAGCCAAGATGAACTTGTCAATGTGATTTTCAGCTAAGCCTTTATCATCTACGTCAAACTTAGGTAGCATTTTATCAGGGTGTTTGGGTAAGTTATGCTATAGTCCAGGCATAGCAACAGAACTATGTCGTAACCATGGTCTATCAGCATTAGGGTTACCCTGATTATGGTCACCCATGACTGGATCAGGTTCTGAGTCCGATGAAGACTCATCGTTATGGTCACGAGGACTATCTGGTGGTGATTCAGGAGGTGAAGGAGGTATATCAAATCCACCTGCAGATAACAATCACCGAGAAGTGTTATGACCAACTAATCCTCTTAATATATTACTAAGGTGATAATCAGGAGTCCCTACTAATGATTCAAGAGGTTCTTCTCCAATCGAATCAACAGCTGACTTAGTCATTGCCAATGTTTGGAAGTTAGTTCTGCTTGGTAATCCGAAGTTAATCGAGGGAATCCTTTTTTGGTGAGAATATGCTCTGGTTAAGATTCTACGTGATTCCTCTAAAGTTTGAATTATCTTTTTAGGGTAAACTGGTGAGAAATTAGGGTCCCTTTCAATGATAGTCCTAACTGTATCTAAAAACGGAGTATTTACAGTTTCAGGTTGTGATGTAGAGACCGGGGTAGACAATGTTCCAAAAATTATGAGGGAGGAAGTTGGTTGATCACTGGTAGGAGCACTATGTGATCGATCACCCATTAAGCTTTCAACTCAGGCCCTCCTTCTAGCACCATTTTTTGGCGAGGAAATGTGACCTATAGGGTTTTGTGGCCAACTACTAAAAAACAGCCCACACACTCGACTTACTGCAATCATGTATGTGTTTGGTATAACTGTTTTCATAGGTTAAAGGCCCTGTTGCCTGTAAAATATGCTCTCAAGGTAGAGAGTCTCTTGGGGTGTGGATGATAAATTCTACTTAATCAAATATTCACTTAAATCAAAAGATCTAATTAAAATGACTAACTAATGCTAACAAATACCTTTAAGCTAAAATAGAAAAACAATAGTAGCTCCTAATCCTGATCTATAATGACCTAAGATACAATATAACTATCCCAAAATGGGAGCTGAAATTAATAATATGATAACAAGTTTTTTTTTTTTAAATTTGATCTATGATCCTGCAATGTTAGGAAAGCCTACTCTCAGCAGAGACATATCTAAATCAACTTACAATAAAATAACATTTTATCATAAATTAATTTGAAAATGAAACAAAAATCATAATCGAAATAGATTTAGCATAGTATCGAAGCATGAAAAATACACTCAGGTACTAACACTGAAATGAATAAATTTCAACTCACACAGTCAGTACTTTGTATAAAATCATATTATTATCAGCTGAAGAAAAGAAACATGAAGAAGTTCACTTACTTTTCTACATGAAACCTAACCATCCATGCTTCAACACTAAGTAATTTGTTCAGAATCCATTAACAAAAGTACTTTCACATATAATATAAAGATACATATATATGAAAAGGAAATTCAACACAGGAAAAACAACATTAAGATAACATGATATAACTGATAGACTTAGCTAATGTCTTCAGTATGTCTGTAAAATATAGTAATCCTCAAAAGTTGTTCTAAAGGAACACAAATATACAGAATAATATTAAGTGCTGTATTATATTTGTTCATCACAAGTTCTAGGATTCCAACCCTTTGCTTCCATTCAGAAGTTGCTTATAAAGGAAATTAAAAGATTACAGTTGACTAACTAGAAATCCTATTCCTCAGGAAAAATCCCAATCGTATCCAAATACGGTTCAACCATGACCAAAATCATAGGCACGTTCTTACAAAATCATCCGAAGAGAAAGATACACTAAGAGGTTAACTTACTGGAGAAAATCCAGCGTTATACTCTCCAAATCATAGTAACACCATATTGGATAATCCATGCCAACAGAAGCTTAGAAATAGGAACGAAGTAATCACTGAGCATCAAATCAGTTGTAAGTCCCGAACATTCTACATTGAGTAGCCATGTACAATCAAAAGACATGAAGGTAGACCAGCATCGAGTTTTATCCCAATAGTTTCTTTGACACCTATAAATATTCACAAAAATTTGTTTAGAAAAATTTAATGATGATCAATTAAGCATGAGCGAGATATCTACAGAATTTTAATTCTATAGATATCTCAATTTAATCATTTAGACCGTGAATTGAAAACCAAAAATGACGAACCCAAAACATCACTAACCTTTAAGGATCTATCCAAAATACTCTGTAGGCATAATGTAATATACAAAATACAAAATTTAGAAGTCACTGGAAAAACAAAATATCAGGTTTTTAAGGCTGACTCAACTGAGAATCGAATAGGTACGCTTCTCCTAGCTTCATTCAATTTAGCCCTGAACCTGACAGCCATGGTCCTGTTAATCCTATTCTGTCTTTTCAATCTTTGATTCTTTAACAAAATCCCTTTAATCAGTTATTTGAATTTCAACTTTTTTCCTCTTAACACATCCCATTTCTCAACCCAGGTGATCAATTCAGCTTTTAAAGCTTTAATTTATTCCAGGGAAATTGTTTGAATAACTTGTGCTTCTTTTAAATCTGTTTGCAAGGAAGAAATAAATTGGACATGAGGATTTGGATCAGTTTGGTCCTTCGACTCTCTTTTCAAGTTTACTCGGGCTTCTTCAGTTAAGTAAGGATTTCTATCAATTTCTTGGTTACCCTCATGATTCACTTGCTGACTGTCAACCACCTTGTCTACAGAGATAGAAACGTATTTAAGATCTAGCACAAATGGGCATATGGGAGTTGGATGTGGTCGAACGTCTGAAGAGTCACTCACCTCAATAACTGAGATATCCCCAACACTCAAATTCCTCTTGGCAAGCAAAGCGGCTGTCATACTGTGTGTTGTTCTTCATATAGCCGGATTGCTCATAGCACTGCTAGTCTGATTTTCATCCTCTGTTTGCTTCATATCAACCTGTGTATGAGAAGAAATCTTGTCTTGACAGGTTATCAGAATTGAGGGTTTCCTTCCTTGACCTCAAGAATTATTTGCAGGAGTTTCAACACTAGTTTCCACCTCAATTATTACATCATCGAGACTTAGGGTTTGGTCAGGATGAAACCCTTCATCCCTGAAATCATCCTGAGAACCAGATTCCTCGATTTCAAGCTCAGATTATTCATTGTTTACCTACCTACGTCAAACCCTAGGCCTCTATTTGGGCCATTCATCGTTAACCCCAAACCCATTTCGCACAAGGAAAGAATCCCAGGCCTAACCTAGTTCTTCCAACCATCTGGACACAAGAATTTTAATTAATCCATGGTGGAATAAACTCCTATTTTTGTCCCCAACATTATACTGATAAGTGGATGCCATTTTATGAAAACTGTTCAAAAAGAAAAAGGGCATATTGATAGGGTACCCATTAAATATCAACAACAGCTAAAGGTGATAAAATTGCATCTGAGATAGCCTACCTTCACAAGTTACATACCTGATGATTAGCTCTAGAAGAGCCCTCCATTTATTCATTAGTAATTGGGAGGGGAAGCTGGATTTGAACTTGGTTTGTCGATGAGTAGGGGTAAGAAACCCTTTCCACTGGTCACTCTTAATATGCTTTCCTTTATACCATGTATCACCAATTTGTGGCAAGCAAATTGCTCGAGAAATGAATTTCTCAGACAACCTAATTTAAACGTCTCCCACTTGTGCACAAAACCCATCGAATGACTATGCGAATGCCTTAGATTCTGCCATATTAAAACCATAATTTTTTTTAAGGAACTCCAACCATCCAAACCTTGATACAATTTCTCAACACTTGGGAGTAGCATACAGATATTCATCACCAATAAGTTTGAACCTTTGTTATAGCTGATTTCACTACTCCAGGTGAATCACACTTTGTATGGCTTTCCCCTATCCCTCTCCAGACTCCTTAGACCCCTTGGACCATTTTTTGTCCTTTGATGTTTCCTTGACCATCCCTAAAAACATGTGAAAATTGCTATACTCAACTTTTAAACCCTTAATTGTGTATATACGTGGGTTTGACCCCTAAAACTGTGTACATTAAGATGTGTGCATAATCCAAATCCTTTTGGAGTTTTCCTTGACATGGATCCGACTCACTTGACTCCTGGCATTCTCTATGCCTTGAGATCGCTCAGATTTGACCTTTCATTACCCCTTTGAAAAGCTATATAAGGAACTCTATGGTACATTGAAGGCATATGAGAGAATTGAGAGCAAAGAAACTATAGTCCATTGTTGCCATAAATTATGCTTGATTCTGCATCCCTTTGTCCCTTGGAGCACTTTTTTGTTCTTCCCAAGATTTCCTTTTGCTTGTGAGCTTGCTATCGAGAGATGGAGGATTGAGGTGGTGAAGGCCCAAGTGGGGGATTCGATTTCTCCGATTCACGGATGTGGCAACAGAGGTTGTATCCATTGTAATATCTAATTTTATATTAATAGAAATATCTTTTCCTCTCCAATAATGTGTATTTGAATGAATATTTTATCCATGGATGTTTTCAAATGCTTATACATTGTTGATTATATATGCTAGAATAGATCTAACACCAATATATATATAGTATGCTTGTATTGTTTACTTGTGGTTGAGGAATTAATTTACCAATTCAAGCTGAAGTTGGAAAGCTCAATGGGGATCTACTTCAACCGTTCGGAATAAGGTACGAGGTCTGATCCTTTAGTGTTAGATTTTTAATTTCTATTGCATATTGGAAAGGATTGATTTCTAGAGTCAAGCTATCTGTTGTGGTACCCCAAGCCATAGGAATTTCTCTCCATAATAGAATTGGCGACTCTGCTAGGGATCGAACCCAGAATTTTCCAAAGGAAATGGGAATTAATCACAAACCCGATCACTATAAGAAAAAGACATAACTATGCAAAAATGTACAATAATATACAATAACCAGCCTTGGCTGAGAATCATGCATAGTACTTCTTGAGATAGAGCCCATTTCTAGGCTCTGCCAAGGCCGTTCCCTCATAATCCACTAACTCATAAGCACCCTTCTCTAACACACGTTTGACAACATAAGGACCACGCCACATGGGGTTAAACTTTTCTGCCCCCAAGGGTTCTTTCAGTTGATCCCACAAAAGGACCAAGTATCCCTCACTAAACCTCCTTGGATGGATAGACTTATCATACTGGACCTTTACGCGACAATTATTTACTTCTAGAGCCACCAAGGCATCTCGACGCTGCTCATCAAGTTGCTCAAGGTGGACCAAACACTCCTCCAATGGTGAAGTAACTGGTAAGAGTTCTACAACTAGCTTCAAAGAAGGAATCTCACATTCAACCAGCAATATCAACTCCAGTCCATGTACAAGTTGATATGGAGAAAAACCCATGGCAGTCTTAACATCGGTTCTATATGCCCACAAAGTAGGATATAACATGATGTGCCAATTATTCTTGCTCTGCGCGATGGTTCGTTGGAGAATGGATTTGAGTGATTTATTCACTGCTTCTACCTGTCCATTCACTTGAGGGTAATAAGGGGAGGAATGCTCTTTCTTGTACCCTAACTTTGATGCCAACTCTTCCATCATATGATTCTGAAAGTGCGAGCCATGGTTAGTGACAAGCTCTTTCGAAATTCCGAACCGAGTAATAATCTGGTTGAATATGAAGTGCGCAGCTATCTCACCATCATATTTAACTGTAGGCATAGCCTCAGCCCATTTCGTGAAGTAATCAATAGCCACTATGATGTGATGATTCCCCCCAGCTGAAGCTGGGTTGCAATCCATAAAATCAAGCCCCCACTTTGTGAAGGGATCGGCGGTGATGATGGGATGTAACGGGGCAGGTTTCAAGCGCATATTACATGCGAACACCTAGCAAGGGTGGCATCTATTGACCGCATCTACACAATCCTTAAAGATCGACGGCCACAAATAACCTACTCTTAAGATTTTTTGGGCTGTAGAAAGCCTAGATAAATGACCTCCACATGCCCATCCATGGCAATCATTCAGCACTACCTCAGCCTCCTCATGAGTTAAAAAATGTCGTAAAATGGAATCTACCCCACGGCGGTACATAGTGTTATCCACTATGAGGTAATTCTTAGATACGTGACGTAATCGTCATCATTCATCCCATGAAAGGTGAGTAGGGATCTTCAATGTTTGTAAATATATAATGATATCTCTATACCATGGTCTAAAGTTGAGATTAAGAAGATGTGTTCATCGACAAACGTATTTTCACAAACCAACTCCTCGGCCTCACTTGGGAAATCCGATATAAGCTCTGCAAAAATTAACGACTTCTTCGATTTTGCCGAAACAAATTTGAGATCAAATTCTTGCAGGATGACAATCCATTTATTATATTTTCCCCCAATCATCCTTCGAGTGAGGATGAATTGAAACGGATTGACATGGGCTACAACCAAGGTCTGGAAAAGGAGAATATAATGTCTCAACTATTGAACCGCATGTACGGTAGCTCAAGCAAGCTTCTCAACATGAGAATAATGAATCTTTGCATCAATAAGGTTCCAACTCAGATAGTATATGACATGCTCTTGGAGCTCCTCATCCTCTTAAACAAAACCATACCAATCGTCTCCCTGGACGGGGCCACATAAAGTAGAAAATCACGACTATATTATGGGGGACTAATCATCAAGGCTGATGCTAGGGCTCGCTTGAGTGCATCAAAGGAATCTTGGGCTCGCTCATCCCAACAAAAGGTGGTGTCCTTATTCAATGAATGCATAAAGCCTCTAGTCAAATTGGAAAAATTGACAACAAATCTCTGTAATAAGTTTGCCATGCCTTGCAACATTGAAGATGACGAATATTATTTGGGGGAGAGAACTAAGGTATTGCCTCAAACTTCAAAAGGTCCACTCTTATACCCTCTTCAGAAATGATGAATCCTAACAAGTGACTTGACTTCACACAAAATATGCAGTTATGAGGATTTAACCTAACCAAATAATGGCGGCATCTTTCGAATACCAATCTCAAGTGATAGGAATGACGCATTCTCATACGAGAATGAGCAGTAAGGTCATTTAAAAATACTTCGATAATTGACTTGAGATCGTGGAAGATCAAGGTCATTGCCCGCTGAAAAGTAGCTCTGGCGTTCTTATGTCCAAAAGGCATTTTTCGATATGAAAATGTTCCCCAAGGACAAATAAATGCAATATTATGTTGGTCCCTAGGTTTAATTTGTATCTGATTATAGCCAAAAAATCCGTCCATAAAGGAACAAACCTCGCTACCTGCACACTCATCCAAAATATGATCAATAAATGGTGTGGGGAAACTGTCCTTAGGATATGCACGATTCAAATCATGGAAATCAATACATATGTGGATCGCTCCCTGCTTCTTATGCACCGGAATAGGGTTTGAAACCCACTCCATCAAGGGAACGAGATAGATAAAACCAACTTTCAACATTTTTTCTATGTTTTCCTTAATCGTGGGTGCTTTCCTAGGATTCACCACACGCAAGCATTTTCGAACCAGCTTACCATTGGGATAACTCTTGATCTCGTGTTCGACAATACAAGGGTCGATACCTGGCATTTCATCGTAACACCAAGCGAAGATATCACAGAATTCTTTAAATATCTCGGTGTACTCTTGAATCTCAGCATGGGAACATTTTTCCCCAATCTAGACATTCTCCATTCTACCAGGATCACAAGAGATATTGATAGGAATAATTGAAGATATGTTTTCCATGTTTCCATCAGCCATCATACTAGGAGACCTTAATGGAACCATAGGACTACCAAATCTTGCACTAAGAACCACCCTAAAGTCCTCACGCTCCAAGCAGTCAAGCTTGGGAAGAAAGTAAGATCTATGATCGAGTTCCTCCCATGGTGGCTCAACTCCTGACATAGCCTCAATAATCGCTTCATCTGAAGGGAAAACAATATCAAGGCAGTTGTGCATGTGAGAAGACTACACCTCCCATGCCAGCAACACTTCCCAAGATTAGATTGATAAGCTATCATAGTTGCAGGCAACAACATGCTCATCGTGATGGGCTCACTTGGAGTACTCAGTGTAGGAAGAATCCAAGGTTCCATATGACTTGTGCAAAAAGACACCGATCTCATAGATGTTGAAGCCTCACTGAAACTAGACCCTATCATAAGGATTGGTGCAGGACAACTAAAGCTTCCAATGAGGGATGGATACATGCCTACACCCACACTCCCAGTTGCTGGCTGAGAGTGTTCAACAATCGGGACGAAGCTCTTGAAGATACGGTAATAGATGGATTCTTGAATGTTGTTTGAACAATCATGACTATCATCCCATTAAATGGAAAGCATACAATGTGAAATAGGGAAGAAGCAATGGCTTGCATACTATACATCCAATTCCTACCCAGCAAGAGATTGTAGTCAAGGGGTGCATCAACCACCTCGACCTCTATCGCAACGGTCCTCCCTCCCAAATGGAGTTTAAGGGTAGGAAGGATGCCGTGCGGCCTAAATGATCTTCCATCGAACGCAGTTAACATGGTCACTGATTTATATATCTTAGGAGAACCTAAACCCTTCCAACACGATAAATACGTCACATAAGTGATAGTGTCTTCGTCAATCACAGTTTGCTTGACGGTCATATTAAGACATTCTATGTGAATCAAAAGAGACACATAGTAAGGCAAGTGAGGCTAAATATCTGTGGTTTCAAATTTAATCATGGAGGGAGAATCATCATCATTCACACCAAGGGCAGAAAGCAAAGCCTTCCTTTGCGAAGGACAACTCTGAAGCACTTCCAATGCAGACATCGCACAAGGAGTGTTGCCCAAATCCTCAACAACTGAATAGTTCTTGGTGGCTCGGGCATTAGGATTGTGCCCCGAACGCTTAAAGACTCTCTTAGGAATGCGAGGTGTAGCTTCAAGTTTATCCATAGGTTTCTCAATATGCAAAGGAGAACTTGATGGATCAGGTTCCTTCCTTGGGCTGGGTTGTGACGAACCATAGTCCTTCGCATGGGTCACAACTTTCGCAACACATACCATGTTAATGCAACCACGACCACTACCCTCCGGTGGATCTTGATCACCACCAGACTAATCATGGGTACTCAAGTTCATATTTTTATTGTGAGGTAAAGGGTTAGTTAGCATAGTTGGGCATTGTGCCAAGAACCTCGAGGCTTCATCGATACGAGGGCACAAGTAAGTGAGGTGATCGTCCTTACACAACTTGCAAGGGAATTTAACATTACATTTAGCTTGCTTGTCCCCCAGCATTATGGGAATTCTTGTCATTATTATGAGCATTCTCATTCTTATTGCCACCCTTACGATTACTCTTACCCTTCTTTCTATTCTATCCGGGCTGCTAGTTACCCCTCTGGTCCGACGATTGCACCAAAAGTACACTTGCCGTTTGGGTGGGTTGAGATGAAGACATGGATTGTCTTGAAGCAAATTGGTTGATAGACAATTGACTAACTTCTTTTGCAACCGAATCCATAGGTTTAGCACTTGCACAACCAATAATGCCATCGGCATGTGGTCCAAGTTTAACATTGGGGTCGAAACTAGAACACGAAGCGTTGGGAATGATCTCATATAACAAACCAGACTGAGCATAAATCAAGTCTAGTTCCTACGCCATAAAAATCGCTTGTTCCTCATTCTTCACTTTGGATGTAGAAAAATCCTTCGCTATATACGGAAATAATGATTTAAGGAACCATTCGAGGAGGAATTTCGGCAGTATAAAGGATTTAATTAACCTCTTCCATCTACACCACTCTTGGATATGATCCGAGATATGTGTGGCCTTATCCTGCTGAAATGTTAACAAGAGTTCATTACCAACGTCATAACACATCAGTAGCTGGAATTGGTTAAGAAAAGTCATCGCTAGGTCATCGAGCAAAGCGAATGCCCCCCTAGGTAGCTCTATATACCATTTCACGACAGGCCCTGTAAGGGTGCGTTGAAACAGCCTTAAAAAGATGGAGTCCTGGTGTAAGGAATTCGAAGAGCACCATAGGTGAAAGGTACTAACATGTTCATTCAGATCCTCTATTGGTTTTCCCTCAAAGTTAGGTATGTTCGAGGGAAGCTTGGTAGGGATAGCCAGCCAAGCCAGGTCATGAGCTACGGGATCATTTGTCAATATTGACAAGTCAGGAAGATTCAGCATCATGAGGAAAGGGAGCCTAGGACGATGAGGTCAATGGACCGCTCCTTGATAGTTTTGATTCACATAGGTTTAATTACCACCATGGCCTTGGCCATAGTGCCCTCCTCCCATTTGACCTGTATAGGGTGGCATGGAAGCACCATAGTGTGGTGTACCTTGACTATTAAGAGCTACAAAGCTATAATTTGGAGAGAAAGCATGTTTTTGATATTTGCCCCCAAAAGGTGAAGAACTCTGTCCATACTGCATCCCATAATAGGGTCCATAATTCATCGCATGAGATGTCCCATGAGACACTCTGTAAGTAGGAAAATACGCTCCCGAAGTAGGAATATACATTCTAGAAGTAGGAATATGACCTTTAGAAGTATGAACATGACCTCCTGAAACAACAAGCAGTGCATGAAGTTGAGACACGGCCGATCTAGTAATCGTAGTATGGACATAACTCATAGAACTATTTCGGCCCGAAGGACCACGTGAATGAGGCGGAGGGTGAACATTCAAAGAAATAGGGATATAGGATGAAGGGATCTATGTAAATAAGTACGTACTATTCCCTATAGTCACTTGTCTCAGATCTGGTATCCTAATAGGATCACTAACCTTAGACCTAGGAGGAATATGTGATGCAACTTCCACCACCGGGATGGAAGGTGCAATGTGACTAGTGTTGTCACCTACCCCAATTTTGTAAAATAATGTTAATTGTTTTTAATTTGATTTCTTAAGACATTATGTTAAATTTAATGCTAAGTAGGAACTGATGACTCAGCAGAGTCAAAAGAAGTGGAATGTAATTCTGAATATTTTATTTTTAATAAATAAAAAGTGGAGACAACAGCTTGGGAGAGCTGTTAATAAGAGTGTTACTGGTCAAACTGGTGGAAGGAACTAGGTGGAGAGCAAAAGACAAGTGGCAGCATCCTCAAACACTTCCTATGTTGCAGGTGGAAACTTCCCTATATTTGGGGTCATGATCCCCCAAGAAAGTGGGATCAGAGCAGGTGGCTCAATAAATGACAACTAACCCAAAAAGACCTAGGCAATCTTTTAAAAGTACCCAATGTAGAGAGCTGAGGTGGCTCAGATATTTTCTAGGAGAAGAATCATTCAAGAGGACTGCACTTCAAGGAATTCATTGGGGAAAAAGGGAAAACTGTAAGGAAGGTGTTTTGAGAGATAATTTGTAGTAACTTGGTCTGATACAGCTTGCTAGCTGAGAGAATTTACTGATAAGTTTAGGATTGGTATTGAGTCTGAAGACTGGTACTTGATTATTGCTGCACCTAGTTCCAGCCAGGGAGACCAGAGCAAGCTTGGGGGTCCTGAGGAGTCACTGTTTGAGTGCCCTCCAGGAGTTGGTAGGGAGGAACAGCCTCCCATTGCTGTTGTCATCCAAGCTCTCAGAACAGGTTCTGTTATTATTTAATTTCTGTGTTATTATCTATGTATGATTGAACGATGTATTTGCAGTTTATGATGTAAAAACTAGAGGATAGGATAAGTCAGTTATTCAGTAATGAAGTTATGTTTAATAAGAAACAAACCCTACCTGTGTTTTTCCTCATCTGGAGTGATCCAGATCGTACTCCAGCACAGGTGGTGAAGGTAGATAAAGGAAGTATGATGCAATTATAGAATAAAATGTTATTTTGTTTAAAAGAATGTTTACTTTTATTTTACTGTCAAAAGCAATAGCATTCTATACATGAAGTAGAGTTAGGGTTAGATTTAAGTCATGAATGTCAGATTATAGAACAAGGAAAGAAGCTATATTTTCTTTACCAACAGAAGTAGGTCTCGATAAATAAATAGTTCTTTATGCAACTATCATTTCAGTACCTTTATTATTTTATTTTTATAACAAAGGAAGAGAATTTATAAAAGTTAAACTATGCAGTATCAGGATGTTTTAGAATATCATTCTTCTATACAGGTTATTCTTCTCCAAGTAAGACAATTAACCACTGTATTCTTTTCTTTTATAAGATTCAATTGTGAATGAAGGTAGACCAATTTAGGTTTGTTTCTAAAGCTAAAACTATTAAGTGTAAGATATTATTTATTACATTGTAGTATAATACTTTTCATTTTGTTTGACAAAACTTACATAAGTTATATATCTACTAGCCTATGTTCTAGGATTTTAAACAAATATTATTATATAGTTTACAGGTCGAAATATAAATAGTTTATTTTTTTTCTTCATATTATAAACACTAATACTATAACAGCCATAGAGTAATACAGAAATCTGACAGGATCTCTTATAAAGTATGTAGTACAAAAGCATAAGAATAAAACATAAAACACTTTCCTATTATATACCTGCTATTGAGTTAAAATATAATTATAGTAACAGTATTAATAAGTCAATAAAGTAATGTTCTCATTCTATAATAATAAACAGTATATAAAATATGAATTTTGTACTCAAAGAATGTAACTGATAGTTACATCAGTACTTCATTAAAACATAAAGACCTTCTGTTCTGAAGATTAAAAATGATTTTAACAACCTTTATAGATTCTTTTATAATAAAGTAATCTAATAAAAAAAAATCACGTACAGAAAACCCTAGTAATTGAAAATTAAATAATATTACAGGGTAAAAACTCTTTTGCATTAATACATAGAAAATAAACCCACAGAATAATATCAAGCTCAATTTACCGAGCTCAACCAATTTTTACACAATATAAATAACAATCAAACCATTTACAGTAGAGAAACATAAATTAAAGATAATTTTAAAGAAGCTGTAAATATTTTTCTTATACTGTCAAGTTAGGGTAAAACCCTACTAATCCAAAATATACAACAGAGTTAACAACT
>LPNX010470728.1:0-11040 GCA_001517045.1 Pseudotsuga menziesii
GATAAATTTATGTGACTATATATGATTTGAGAAATTCGAAAGGATAGTATGCCAAGGGAAAATCAATAAAACACATCTTGTGTTGGTTTAAAAGATGGACATGGGTGAGGTATTACTAATCCTAAGTTCTTAGAACTAAAGGTGACTTTTAAACTTAAAGTTTATATTCCATGTAATACCTTACTATGATTTTTGTAAATATTATAGTTAATGAATAAGTGATTTTCATATAGGATTTTTCACATAATATAGTTTAATCATTTTAATGTTGGATATTCATAGATAGGATTTTTAAAATATTTAAAACTAAGCCTATGAAATATATGACATAGATATTAAATCAAGCCATTTCGCTAGTTGTCATGCTAACATTAGGATATGTGATTTCATCACTATATCACATAGAGTGCTACCACCTTTCACGCTAAAATTGGAGAAGACTATTAAGGTGATAGAGTTTACGAAGGGCCATGTGTCAAAATGATAACGTTTGTCATTCGGATTGCTGAGTTAGCACAAAAATGTGGCTTGCACCTCATGATAAATCGACAGCTGTGAACATATGAAGGCATCGTATTAACAGAATTGAATGTTGATAGTCATGTCATTTTATCACGATGTACAAGTTCATTATTAAACCACTGTCTATAATCAATGTTTGAATTTATGATTCGTCAATCACAAGATCTCTGGTACGCCGATTTGGTTGAGTATCACTGCTAGTCGTGGCTAAGTTATGGTTAAACCTGCATACATCATGATATAACGTTAAGTTGTAGCACTCATCATTGCTAAGGCTCGGCTAAAATGACCAAGGCCAGAGATCTCATGTTTGTCAGATCCAAATCATGTGAAGTCTGCACATCATGTCATATGTTTGGGTACCTATTCCCTCCTTGTTCACCTCTTCGTTCATTTCAGTTCGAAGCCAGGAGAGCGTGGAAGAAACTATGGCTCCTCTGAACCGTTATGAAATATCTGATTCTAAACTCATAGAAGCCAACGAGGAGGTAGCTCTGCATTTTGAGAAAATTGGGTGGGGGAAATTCTTTAAGAGTTTCGATGGTCATCATGCAAAGGTGACTAAACTATTCGCCATGAATTTAAAAGACGACATTGTGCAGATATGGGGTTTTGAGTTCGTTATTAACGAAGACAAGATAGCAGCAGCGACACAGCTCCCGCAAATTGGAGAACGTTGGTTTAAGGGTAGCAAGGTTAATAAGAAGAGGTGTTTATCTCTGTTGTTGCCATTGCCGGATGATACTAAGCTGAAGATAGGTGTCCCTGTTAGGTTCTTGAAGCCCGAATGGAGAGATTATTACAAAATCTTAGTAAGGTACGTGTCCTGTGACGGACGTTTCTCCCACTTACACCTTTACCATTTAAGACTCTTGCTAGCATTACAGGGTTGTAAGCTCAATTTTCCATTTTACTTATGGAAAAGTTTGAAGAAAATGTCACAGGCAGTTAGAAGCTTTAGTAACCCTGATAGAAGTATTTTCCACCATGGGTTAATCAAAATCATAGTGCAACATCAGTTGTCTGTAAATGGCAAGTCATGGGATAGTTTTTTAACCAACTGTCAGTTGGGGCCGACGCAGTACTGGCCGAATCCCTCCCCACGAATTCGTAAGAAATGAAAAGCCATAAAATCTTAGGTTAATAATACTTCTGAAACTATATCAGAGGTAAAAGGGTTTGGGGAAGTCAGTATATCCATAAACGATGGGATTAGTAAAGATGATGATGGGAATACAGTCCCTTGTGGCTCTAAAGCAGTCCTGAATCAGCCTTTATCTGGTAAAGGTCATAGCACCCCTGCAGAAACAAAAGAAATATTAACCAAAAGCAAAACTGATAATGTTGTTGAGTGTAAAAATCTATCTGAATCAAATAAACCTTATGAACACAGTAGGGAGTCTATGCGTAAATTAGATCGTCTTTCCCAGATTTGTTGTGACAAGGGAGGGTTTGATTCAGAAAATCTGTTGTTTTCAAGGAGGGTTACTAGGAGTATGAACAGTACCCATACAATTTCGGGTCCTATGGTTAATCAACAGGATTCTCAACCTGCACTCGTCCATATTGAAGATGACATCCCGTCATCTATCCCTGATACAATACATGAAAATAATTCTACTTTCGTAAAGGGTAATGATGTAAAATCAGGCAAGGTCGAGGTTACTCAACCAGGTATAGACACAGGTATTGCAGACCTTGAACCATCATCTAGTCAACATATTGACAGCCCTATTTCTCCTCAGGTAGCCAATGAAAAAGAAACTCTGCAGCATGTACTAGATAATGCATACTAGGCTAAAATCACAGAGTTGAAGGGTAAACTTAAGCATTGCCTATCCAGTACAGCATTGTTAGAAGAGGAAAATAGAACATTTAGAGAAGAGTTGTTGGATTGGATCAGCAGATGGAAAGAGGTAAGTGCTAAAAAAGATCAGTATAAAAAAGCGAAGAGGTCAATAATAAGTACAAACCAGCACCTACTTGAAAGAATTGAGAAACAAAACATAAAGATTATCAGGTTAAAGGCCAAATTGACTGAAGCACGAAGAGTAATCGCTCTTCAAAGTAATACATGATGGTTATTCTCATTTTCCTTTTGCATGGATCGTATTGTTGTCAAACAGGTAATGAAATATTTTTACATGCCTGTAAAATCACAGATTTTACAGGCATGCATTAAAATCTTAGTTTATTCTGTTGTATTTATTGTAAACAACTTTAATAAGATACTTCGTTTGTTAAATGCAGGTGGGTTTTTCATCACTCCTTTCCAGAGTTTCAGGACGTTGTTAATACGTTGGCGTGGTGATGCAGCTGTTTGTTAAAATCTGGAGTTTCAACAATGGTCAAGAATTTTCCAAGTACCTGAAAATTTTCAAACATACAGGCTAGTCGTTTTTCTGTTTATAGTGACAGGTGGTTGATATAAGAGATTCGATTCTCTTTTTAGTTATATAAACCCTATAATGTTGTATGTAACATTAATAGGGAAAACTGAATCATAGTAGTATATAAGTTAGGAATTTTGATGAACAAGGGATGGAGTGTTGGAAGAAAACATACTTGGAGTATAATTTCGTTGCTAGTGTTATTTCATTCCTGAAGTTGAATCTTTGGAGGTGAATACAACTGGACATCTATAGATTGATACCATTACTGGTATTTTTGTTTTGGATATATTATATACTTCTGCATCTTATCTTCTATCTTATGATTAACACATTATGCTTTGATATATGTGTGTTTAATTACAATTTACACTTTATCAGTTCAATATTGCATTTTGAACAAATATATCGTTATGATTGTGTTTATTAGTATTTTTACTATAAACTTAAGATATAATGATATACTCTTCTGTCTGTTAAAAATATCATTTGTATGTTAACAGTGATTTTATAGTAGACATTATCTTTAAGTTCAAATATCTATGTTGATAATTAATTATTAATTAATTTCAGAAAGTTTAAATAACTGTTTATTATCAGTTGTTTCTTCGATTCTGTTGTCATATAACAGAGTGACTTATTATTCATAATTTAAATACTTCTATTTAAATTATGTTTTTAGTCTTTCTGTTCATCTTTTTTTGATTAATAATTAATCTAGTCTTTAGAAATGCTCTCAGCTGAGATAGGACATATAGTATAGTTTAGATTAAGTTTTATTTTAGTACTTTCCAGTTAACAGCTGTTAAATCAATTAGTATAATTTTAGTATACTTTCAACAAGTCTTTATATTTAGAAAAACTCTTCAAAACTTGGAGTCTTTCCTTAAGAAAGCAACCATAAGACAGTTTAGATAATTGAAACTAATTATAGGATTCATTTAGGCAACTTAATAGTTTTTAGGATTTAATTAAATAAAAAATAACATTAGGATAGGTTAGATTTTGCTGATTTTATTTTCTCCTTAAGAGAAAAATCAGTTGGTAACAGGACCATAACCTACGAGGTTTTGCTAATCCAAACACACCGGACGCTAGTTTAAGCTGATTGTGTGGGCAAAACCTCCTTATTGGCCTAGTTCAGAAAAACATGCCAACAAGTCCTAAAGTGATAGGGACTGATTATACCGTAATCAATCCGGTGACTTCGGTTGTCGAGAATGTGATGATGATGTTGTTTCTGATTGAAAGATCAGAGTGTGATGATGATGATGATGCTTCTAATTGAAAGATCAAAGTTTGATGATGATGTTTCTGATCAAAATATTAGAGTTTGATGATGATGTTGTTGATCGAAAGGTCGAAGTGCTGAAGATGTTGCTGATCGAAAGGTCAAAGTGCTGAAGATGTTGCTGATCGAAAGGTCGAAGTGCTGAAGATGTTGTTGTTGATCAAAAGGTCAAAGAGCTGAAGTTGTTGTTGCTGCTGAAGATTGAAGTTGAAGACTAAAGAACTGGTGATGATGTTAACAGTCAAAGTGTTGCTGTTGTTGAAGACAAAGATGAAGACTATATGATGTTGAAAAGCTTCCAATGATTTATAGATGTGTTACCCTGATGATGTTGATGATGTCCTCTATCTCTCTCCTACTATTGTTGTTGTTGATGTTGTTGTAGAATACCCTTCTCATTAAGGGGGAGTGTTGAAATATTGTAACTTCAAAGAATATTCTATATGTATCTTTTTGTGGTCCCCGATGGTCCTACCGGGAGAACCACTTGTATTACTTTGTACCCCGATGCTTCTAATCGGAAGAACTAATAAGAGTCATGAGGTAGTCCCCTCTAATTGTAAAGGTGGGTCATCAGCACCCCAGCGTGGTTACTTGAGCCTACATGTGTAACTTGAGCCTACATTATTAACTAGAGCCTACATGTTGGATTTAATTATTAAAGTGAATGGATGAATATAAATAGAGATGTGGCGCTCCTCATTTGGAACACACACTCTCACTTGTGTAGCACATTAGTGGAGGAGAGAGAAGTAGCTGGAGAAGGAGGAGGATCAGTATTTGATATCCCTTTTGGTTTTACCTTTTATCTTTTGGGGCATCTATATTGGGGAAGCTTTTGCTGGGTTTTTCCCTTTAGGGTTTTCCCAGGATAAATCTTTGTGTTCCTTTTGTATGGTTGTGCTTGTCTATCTTTCAGTGATCCTATTTATATTCTTTTTGAAATGATATACTGATGTATTAGCTAAGCATATGAAAAAATCAACAACACACACACACACACACACACACACATATATATATTAAAGGAGACATAAAATTAAAGGACGTGACATGGAAAGTGAAAAATAGATCATGTATCTATCAAATTCGAAGCGACAAATCTATATAAGCATTAGTATTAAGGAGAAAATGAATAGTCGACTCACTTTATGTATGATCCTACACATTAAAGGAGACACAAAAATTAAAAATACTAACCTAGAAACCGAAGGAGATAAAAAATTCAATGTTTTAAACCAGTACCAGACTCTTCAAATCACAGATCGAGCATTCAGCAAAAAAATTGTTGCAACTATAACAAATAATTTGTTGAAATATGTCTTAAGAACATGTATTTATATATCATTGATCACGGCGGTTCTAGCAAAAATGCACAACGATCAAATTTCAACAAAAACAAAAAATCAATGACTGTTACTGTGATGACAGTTGATGTTGCATGTGTTAAGTTTATCGTCAATATAGCGACGAACTTTGTGATTCCATCTCTATTGTCACGAAAATTTGTCACTGTAGTGACAAAATGGTATTTCCTTCAACGATGATTATTGGGGGCTAGAACATTTTTTTTTCAAAAAGTTTATCTGTTTATCCATGAAAATTTTGATTTTAACTTATTCGTTGCAATATTTCGTGGAACTTTTGAGCCATATGTACTAGTGATCTCG
Source organism: Pseudotsuga menziesii (assembly GCA_001517045.1). Classification (NCBI taxonomy): domain Eukaryota; kingdom Viridiplantae; phylum Streptophyta; class Pinopsida; order Pinales; family Pinaceae; genus Pseudotsuga; species Pseudotsuga menziesii. The sequence goes on from LPNX010470728.1 coordinate 5,874, forward strand.
TAAGAAAGAATAGATTCTGGAATATCTTTTAGAAGGAGAGAGATAGACAAACTTCTAAGCCAAAGAAGTTCCTAGACCTATTTATGGTGATACTGAATGCAATCTAGATGCAAAAAATAATCTGCAAGTGGGGAGAAAATTATTAGATGTTCAAAGATGAGACTTGTCCAACACCCATTATGAATCAAGGAGAACACAAACCTAACCTTTTGGTTTTCTACAACATCTAAAAATTTCATTTGCATGATGTCACAGCGATACAAACTACCATTTCATGCATAGATATCATTCCTTGGTTAATTAACAATGCCAACATTGAGCATAAATTGATTAAAGATGATCAAGTGAATGTTATATTGCCCTTATAGACTTCAAGTGTTGAAGTTTATTACAAGTTGGAAAAGGTTGAAGTCGGCATGATAGTTGGGTGGGTTTCACAATTGGGCCCAGGAATGAGAACTATCTTGAAACTATGAAAGGTTGATGGGTAGGAGTGAATAAATTCAAATCACAAAAAATGGCATGTATCCATTCTCCAACATATGGCGTCTAAAAGTATCCAAGCATGCTAATAGAAAGATTGAATGGAGAGAAAGATGCAACCCTAATCAAAGAAGTCTAACTCTCATTGCTATCACATTTAGCAAAAGACATAAGGATTTTTAACTAGACAACTATCTTGTCCACAACTATGAGGGATGTCATTTCAAAGGAAAATTATTGTGCTCCAAGAACCCCTATAAAATTCTTCAGGTATGTCTCATATCTATTAGATGTGTTATGTGTTGCAAAAAAAATTCCAGGGATGGGATGGAGATGGAAACCAAGTAATCTACCAATAATGTTTATTGCTAGGTTTTATGGGAGCATAAGCACATAAGAAACTTAACACAAATATGTGGCCACTTTTTAGCTCCCACTTACACATTCATATTTTACAAGAAAACTCCATGTATGACAAATGATTTCATGCAGGAGGTCTATGCATTAAGAGATTGGAATGTAATAAAAAAAATTCCACTTACATCAAAGTATTTGGAGACATCAAGCATCCACATTTTCTATCAAACTTACATGTTTAGATTCAAATTCTCACTCAATGAAGATAAGAAAGGTGGGTGGCCTCTCTCTTCCTCCATACATAGGATCTTATGGAATAAACAATGTCAAATCTTCTAGGATAAAAGGTGAGACTTTGGTAACATATCATTTCGACAAAGAAATATTAAGGAGTCACGACCCCCTCAATGTGGTGCCCAACATTCTTCAATGGCCATGTACTTGTGGCTATATAAGCATGAAGTCTAGAAAGAAGAATAAATCTACAAAAGAGATAAATCCCATAAGGAAGTGTATTGGTAAGAAATGGTCAAAGGAGCAAAGTACAAAAAGAAAAACAATGTCAAAAGGAGGAACACATGAAAAGGATAAAACAAGAAGCAAAAACAAGACAAGGAATCCCATGAAGAGCGAAAAAAAAATCAAATGAAGATTCCAAGGCCAAAATAGAACTAGAAGAGGAGGGAAGAAAGAGACAAGAAGTAGAGAAAAGAGAGGAAGCATGAGATGAAAGAGTAAAGTAAGCAACAAAGGAAAATAACAGAAAGATTGAGGAAGAAAAAAGAAAAGGAAACAAGAGGAGAATGAACATAGAAGGTTATAAGGCGAATAAAATAAGAAAGCATAATCAAAAGAACACACAACTCGAGATATAGAGTAGTAAGTGCACACACAATGAAGAAACTGTGAGCCCTTTAGATATATGAGTGCTAATTACTAGAGGGCGCTTACTATCATATATTGAGGTTGTTTTGCATCAATTCACATGGTCATAAATACCTTTTAAAGAAGTAGCCATCTTAGGACTAATCAAGTTTGATAGGAAAAGCTATAATATTATCAAGCAATCCCATAAAAGGAGATACAAATAAAGACAAGGACTTGGTCATCTCCATTGAGATAACCATCATACATATTAGCAAGATCTAGTTCTTACTACCATTACTAAAGTTTCCTTCTCAATTCAATTTCTAGATGACAAATAAAGTGGACATATAGAAATTGAAGGACTCACTATATGAGTATAAGAAGTAAATACGTCTCTTAAACAATCAAGCGACATATTACAAGGTAGTTGGGGTAATCCAACTGAGATTATATCTTATACATCTAAACCACCGTAATGGGTTGAATGTTGCATTAAGAGATTTGTCTGAAAAAGAAAAGACCTTTCAAAACATTTGTTGCGAGCTTGCCACATCTACAATTAGAATTGTCAATGGAGAATAAATCGATGAAGTTACAAATTCAGTTTGATTAAGTCAATACATGGAAAACATAAATGCAAAACATCCCACCAAATATCTATTTGCTACCTACCAACTAACTTCTAAACATGGAAATTGGATTAAATGTTTGGGAAATTTCTAGTCAACAGACACAAGAAGATGTAGATGGGCCAGAAATTTTCATTTGGAAAAAGATTGTGGTAGGTAGTAGAGCAAATCACTAACAAAATCGACTTGCCAAAATTGAGAGCATGGGAGCATTCTCAACCACAAGGCAAGGTAAGTAAGGCATTAGAGGATCACATCACAACTAGAGATCAATGCATCATATCAATCTTTCATGTCAACATCCCAAAGCCAAAAAATACATGTGGAGGATCCATCTTAGTAGCTAGGATTAATTAAAGTCCTTGTTAACAAATTGGACAAGAATATTGCAAAACTAAAGTGAAACCTCTTTGCACTTCACAATCCAATAGAGCAACATATGTTCCCTTATGTTAGTAACATTGATGAAACTTTTGGAGCATGGGATTATTAGTAACCATATGTAAGAAAAAGGAGTTACACAAAACTCCAACAATTCAAAAATTGTTAAACTTCTTATAACTAAATTAGACTACCTATAAGTAAGATGAGAACTAAATGGAATTGGATTTTGATTGTTTTATATTAAGTAAACATCTTGAATTTATTCTATCCCCTTGTGAAGCATTAGAATTGTACCAAGGATATCTCTTTATTATGTGAATTATTCTCATATATAATGCATTATTCTCATATATAGAATGGATTATTTTCTTTGAATTACATTTTTCTTGTCATAACTAAACTATTTTATAATCCATCACAAATTTGAAATTATATAATTTTAATAACTATAATTTTTTAATTTTTATTAATTTAATTATTTTATAATCTAACACAAATTCGAAAGTATATAATTTTAATAACTGCTTAATACTAAATTCAAATACAAACATATAAAAGTTTAATTGTGATTAGAATCATTGCAGTTAACTATTTATTATATTATTAAAAAGCATGATTACAATTCTTTAGATAAAAATCTGAATTTTTAAAAAAATTGTACGTTGGATCACTGACTTCGCCTTATCTTATTAAAATTTATTCTGTTAAATTACAAGTTGAAAAGTTAAAAATTTATTATGTTAAATATTTCAAATTAAAAGTTTATACCGCAAAATAATTTATGTTTTCCAAATAGCGCTTATCTTCACAACAGATAAGAATCACAAAGTATTCGGTACAATTCATCTACCAAGTGCTTACAATGTATTCCACCCATTTCTTTGTCTCATGCCATCTTTACACCTTTAACAAATTGCTGAGATCATCCCATTCTCTACTCTCACCTACACGGCTACACTTACTAGCATCTCAAGGGAATTTAACTTATCCCATACCCACGCAATCTCTTCAATTTCTCACATCTCTGTGATTGTAATTTATTACTTAATACTAAATTCAATACAAACATAAAAATGTGTAATTGTGATTAGAATTATTGTGGTTAACAATATATTATATTATTAATTTATAAAAAGCAGGAATACAATAAAAAAATCTGAATAACAGCTTTAATATATATATTTACTTTCAAGTGACGTCTTAATGCTGTGATCATCGCATTGGATTGCATCCCACCATTCTCTACTATCACCTTCTATTACGGCGAGCAATACTCTACATGCAGCAGAGTGTTTAATGCTGCCCCACGGTTTGACATATCTAAATCGTCCGTGCATTTCAGTTTCCCGTCAAGACATTTTCGGTATCGATTATTTGAGCAGTCAATGTCATGCTCCATGCCCATCATCCATGAGGGCAAGCAATAACTTATAAGCACCCCGCAGCAGAGTGATTAATGCTGTAGGGGCTCTTACAGAATGTGACTCTTGGTGCCCATCTCATTTGTTGGCAAAGCTTTCCCGCTACATCCACGGTCCACCGTCCGCTGAGTTGAGGAAGCCATATCATGCCATATACATGTGCATGCATATCATGCATCACAGAGCCGTCCCAGTACCGTTTGGAGCCCAGCTTGCAGATGCACATGCACATGCATATCATATTGCATGTTATATATCTGGTCGCGTCACTATTCAGACACCGTGTTTAAGAGGCGAATTTGAATTTTGAATTTCAAATGCCAGGGCTCCACGAATGGTTCCTCACACCAATTCCCTCCATTCTCTCCCATGGCAGAAGACGCTATCCTTCCATCAAGGATACCTCCAAAAACTCGCAGTCGTAGTTCGAATCCTGCACAATGTGCAGAGGAGGAGTGCCTTCTGGGCTTGCAAGTATTTTTAGAAGGAAATGCGTGAAAGGATGCTGGAGAGATTCTCTCCATACTACGGCTTTGATGAAGGCACTGAGCATTAAGGTATATGAACTTAATAATCTTAACGTATGCATTCTTTGTTGTTATTTGCATAATGATCGCTTCTGTTGCAGGTATCTCTCAGTCTCAAGATATGTGTCATGAGTTTTTTTTTACAGGAGTTTACATCCAGAAATAACATCTCTCTGCCATGTCGTCCTATCGCAGCGCTACAATGCGTTCTTGTCATCCTATCCCAGTGATACAAGGCGTTCTTTTCCTACCCAACTAGACCAGAAATTGGATGGGGTTTGGTTTCGGGACTGAGGTTTTGTTAGGAAAATGCCAGAGAATTAAATGAGGAGACAAGATGTTTTGCTAAGAAAATGCCATAGTTCGGATTCGACAAACTTTTCCTTCTTCCTTGCCACTGCGTGGAATGTTCATAGAACACTGCAACATCTCATGAGAGATACCTTCCCACTTTGCCATCCTTTTTTCCCTTATATATTAACTCTCACTAGCACATGAA
>LPNX010470728.1:12690-33554 GCA_001517045.1 Pseudotsuga menziesii
TGTTAGGAGATTGGTGTAAGTGGAGCAAGGAAGAAAGAGAATGAGAGAAAAGGTTACTAAGGGTTAGGGAGAGAGGAAAAGGGGATCAGGCTTAATAGTAGGGGGAAGCATAGGTGTGTGTGAGAGAGAGAGAGAGAGAGAGAACCAACGTGGAGGTGGTGTGTTTGGGGGGTGGGGGAAAGATAGAGGGGTGGGAGTTAGGTGTAGGTGGAGGAGTAGGGGGGAGAGAAAGAGAGAGTGAGAGAGGGGGTTAGCAATGCTTAGGAGGGGGGGGGGGAGAGGGATAGGATGGAGGGGTTAGTGGAAGGGGGTGAATATTGTTAAAGATTATTGGTCATTAATTTGCATTTGGGTGTTGGAGAGACAAAGATGAGTGGGATTAGGAGAGACAAAGATAGAGGGGGGTTTAAGGGGAGGGAGAGTAGGACATACATAGAGATGAGGAAGTCAGAGGTAGGGGGAATTTGAGAGAGATAGAGAGAGGGGGTTTATTTGAGGTTAGAGGTATAGAGAGAGAGAGGAGGGGTGTTAATGGGTTAAAGGTAGAGACAGAGGGGGTTCTTAGGAGATTGGGGTAAGTGGAGCAAGGGAGAAAGAGAGCGAGAGAAGGGGTTACTAAGGGTTAGGGAGAGAGAGAGAGAGAAGGGGTTGGGTTAGTGGTAGGGGGAGGCATAGGTGTGTGTGTGTGTGTGTGTGAGAGAGAGAGAGAGAGAGAGAGAACCAACATGGAGGTGGTGTGTTTGGGGGGTGGGGGAAAGATAGAGGGGTGGGAGTTAGGTGTAGGTGGAGGAGTAGGGGGGAGAGAAAGAGAGAGTGAGAGAGGGGGTTAGCAACGCTTAGGAGGAAGGGGGAGAGGGATATGATGGAGGAGTTAGTGGAAGGGGGAAAATACTGTTAAATATTATTGGTCATTAATTTGCTTTTGGAACACATCTTTTTATAATGGTAAATGATCTTATTATATATCACCGAGAATAATGAAGTTATAAGTTATTTTATGAAGCTTCTCATAATTATATAATCATATGCTAGTAATTTAAATGTATACAATATTTGCATTTGTATAATTTTAAAGTGAATATGTTTATAAGTAAATGGATTCGCTAATTTGTTTATAAAAGATTTCAAAATTATTTATAAGTTTTTAAGGGTTTAAAAATCTTTAAACATCATTATATTTTATTTTAAAGTGCTTTTGGTTGAATTATAATTTAATCACTTATTAAATTATTTATTAATTAAATATTATACTTCCAATTAAATACTTTACCTTGATCATTTATCAAATTATTTATTAATTAAAAATTATACTTCAAAATTAACTTTTTTATTACTTTAAATCTTTACATATTTTTAAGTATAAGTATTTCAATTGGTTAAATAATATTAATCTACACTTTATGCAATCCCATTTTTATTTGTTGATATGAAAAAGTTCATACTCATTTCTTATTTGTTGTTTTTGAGAAGAACAAGTTCACAGGTAAATGTATTTGTGGATTTATTTTGATTTAAACCTTTTTTCCTCACAATTTTAAGATTCTAATGTATGTCTAAGTATTTTGATTAATTAGATATTATTATGCACTATGGTGCTTTGTGTATGTGTCTTATTTTCTATCATTTCTCATCAAGAAAATGAATTTGTTTATAAAGATTTTCCAATATATAGCTACATATTCCAAAATAAATTTGATCCCTCTCTTACTCCATAGATTGTGATTTAAGTTATAATTTTTTTTATAAGTAGATATGAATTTTTTTTATAAGTAGATATGAATTTTTTTTAATAATTTTAATAATTATTTTTTCTTCTTATAAGCTAGCATTTTTTTTTATAATTAGAGCACCTCACTCCTCTAAGTATAATGAATAGTCAGTAGTTATTCAAATATGAAATGTGTTCTTACCCTTATAACATAAATACAATTTATTTAAATATTTCCAAACTAACAACTATATTATGTTAAAATAGTATATTATAACTAAGTAGTTGTTTTGAGAAGAAGAGAGTTCAAATGGGAAGAGTACGGTTATGGGAAATTTAATTAATTTACATACTAATTTTAACTGGTTTTGGAGGAGAATGCACTAAGCTATTTTTATCCATTGTATTTGAATCTTGTCCATTTTTTTTTCCAAAATAACTTTGAATATTAATTCTTTTTAATTCATATCAATTATACATATTTATGAATAAATATCTATAATGATAAATAATTAGTTATTCAATTATGAAATGAGCTTTGCCTTAATAAGAGAAACACCATGTTTAATATTTTAAAAATAATTACTATATGTTAAAATAGTATTAAATAAGGAGTAGTTATCTTGAAAAGAACCCCAATGGGAAGAGCAGGGCTAAGTCTATGGGGATGGGAAATGTAATTATTGTCTAGTGAATAAGGGGTTGTAGGTGTTGCCATGTCTTATGTAGATTGGTTGTGTGCAAGGGCATAGATGGACTATTTGTTGGATTTGTTCTTAAAGTTGCAGGTAGATGATCCTTAGTAGTGCATAGAAGATTTTTATTTTTATTGTTGTATGGATTTGGGAGGAAAAGGTGCTTCAAATTTTGTCAGTATGATTTATTAGATGGTTGTGAATGTGGAAGCATCCATAACAATGGTTTATTCACTAAATGATTAGGGTTTTCAATTAACTTGAAACTGTGCTTGAGATTTTTGGAGTTAACATTTTGTTGAAGATAAGATACATGGATTTATGAAGAATGAGAATCTTGTTTATGGTGTCATAAATTCAATGAGCACTCTATGAGAGTACTTATCATATATTGAATAACACTGCTACCGATCGTTGGGTGAAGGCCATTGTGCACTTTCTCAATTTCAAGAAAAACCTGATCATTAACAACTAATTATGCGCATTCTGCCCTCCGTATATGCGCATTTACGAAATCCAAAATGCGCATATACGGAAGGTAGCATGCGCATAAACGGAAGCGAGCTTCTGTTTATGGGCATATACGGAAGCTCGTATATGTGCATTCTGCCCTCTGTATATGCGCATTTACGAAATCCAAAATGCGCATATACGGAAGGCAGCATGCGCATAAAATGGAAGCGAGCTTCGGTATATGCGCATAAACGGAAGCTCGTATATGTGCATTCTGCCCTCCGTATATGCGCATTTACGAAATCCAAAATGCACATATACGGGAGGCAGCATGCGCATAAATGGAAGCGAGCTTCCGTATATGCGCATATACGGAACCTCGTATATGCGCATTCTGCCCTCCATATATGCGCATTTACGAAATCCAAAATGCGCATATACGGAAGGCAGCATGCGCATAAACAGAAGCGAGCTTTCGTATATGCGCATATACGGAACCTCGTATATGTGCATTCTGCCCTTCGTATATGCGCATTTACGAAATCCAAAATGCGCATATACGGGAGGCAGCATGCGCATAAACGGAAGCGAGCTTCCGTATATGCGCATAAACGAAAGCTCGTATATGTGCATTCTGCCCTCCGTATATGCGCATTTACGAAATCCAAAATGCGCATATACGGGAGGCAGCATGTAATGTCCCGGTTTTGACCCCGTTACATTAGATGTATATGATGTGTATATTGTAAATGACCATGGTGTGGAGCTAAAGGCCAAGGCCCCACCATTGATCGGTTCTGTTATGTTTTGGATTTAAATTGTCACCGATAGTATATCGGGGCATGCGACATATATTAAGTTTTCTGTCATGTAAATATGCATCATAATTAATTAAATGGACACAACCAGCTACGGTCGCGGCAACTAAATTGAATGGGGCATAATTTTCACAAGGATAAGGATATGGGGAAAAGCCAAATGTCTATGAGAAAACCCATCAAACTGTCAACTATCTTTCTTGTCCTTTTCCCCAATCATTTATTTCTGCCAGAATGTGGTTGAGTTAGTTATTGCATGGAATGGGAAGAGTATGGGCAAAAAAATTTGAATTGGGCAGAAACCCATTTTTGAAAAACGTGTTCTGACTTCCTTGGCAAGGAAAATGCCCAAAAACGTATGCCATTCTGCCATGCATCCACGTTTTCCATTTTTCCTCACCATTCTCCTTCACGTTGGGGCTTTTGGGAGCAGCTGGAGTTTTTCCTGTGTTTTTCATTCCACGTTTTTGGTGGTTGGCTTCATTTTTTCCCATGGATGGGAGGTCGTTTTTGTAGTGCTGGGGATTAGGCTATTTTCCTCACGTTTTGGGAGCTGCTGGTGTAATTTCCATTCACGTTTTTGTAGCTTCATGTGTTTTTACCATGGCTGTGAAGGGCCATTCACGTTTTTTGCTGTCTCACCGACTATTGGTCTCACGCACAGACTATTTGGGGCGTTTTTCCCTGCTGTGAGTTGTGCTCACTGATAAGCTTCAGGACTGTGTGCTTTCCCCCATGTTGTGAGTCGTTTTTACTGTTACATTTGGGGACTGTTGTAGATGGGTTGAAGTCGTTTTTCCTAGTTTAAGCTGTAATAGTTAAATTAATTTCCGGAGTGCAATGGTTGGTCTTCGAACTGTGAGAGGAGCAGAGATGTTGGCTTAGATTTGCTTGATAAACCTGGTGGCTGGAAACCACACAGACAGAGCTAGAGGGCTGGCCTTCTTCTCCATCACCCCTGAATAGCACTGGAAGGGAATGTAGGGCCTGAGGGACTGTGTAGCAGAGAAGGGACTGATTCCTTGTGTTGGGTGTGGATGGGTGTCTTAGAGGTCAGGCTAGTTCTGGTGTAGGTTTCCTTGGCTCTGTAATGAGCTCACCAGCTTAGCAATCTACCTTCTCCAACTCCTTAATGGCTTGATAAACCCAACTCTGTTGGCTTGGCTGAGTGTTTTGTACATCCTTGGCTATGTGTAAGCCTGCTAGTTCCCTTATTCCTTGGAGAATCATGCCCAGCTCGGGGGTGGCAGCGTTGCTGAGAGCTTAAGGAGCACGCTGGCCTATGGCTGGGTGGAACGTTGCAGCGACGTAGCTGGTTGTGGAGCAAAGCTTTCATAAGATAAGTAATCTTGTGTATTTTACCTCTACAATTCTATATTTACTGTTAATGAAAATGAAATGAACATGTTGAATGCACGCATGTATGAATGATGTTGGTTTCCGCTGTGTATGATGATTAAAATGCATCTATGTATGATAAACATTCTTGTGTGCATGTTTTTAGTTCAAATTCTCTTTGAGCATTCTGTTTAAGAATTTTATTTAAGCCTGCACATGTTCATGGGCGGTTAGCCCAGGTGTTTAAGCCATGGAGTTCATGTCTTCTTTCCGGTCGGAGGCATGGGGACGTGACAGCATGGTATCAGAGCTCTGGGTTGCAGCAATGGGCCTCTATGGGCCGAGAAGGAGCAACTAACAGAGGTGTATCTCATTCTGCCCAGCCGAACCAGTGGAAGACTGTGAAAATTTAAAAATTTGGCTAAGTGTTGGAGCAGTCGGAGCAACCAGTGGATCTGACTTCCACCGTTGCGGAAGGACTGGCGGAATGGACGTCCTCCGTTGTGGAAGGACTGGTAGAATGGACGTCCGCCGTTGCGGACGAATGAGTGAAGTTTCCTGTCTGGCCGTTGCGGAAGGGTTCGCGGAGTTAACCTCCACCGTTGCGGGAGAAACAACGATTTTCCCATCCGCTGTTGCGGACGGCGAAGCAATCTCGCTTCCGATCGTAAAGACCTCCGATCGCCGACACCTTAAAGGGGTTAAGGCTCGGAGTTTGTTCACCAATCGAAAGAGTTGGAGAAGTAAACGTCCGCCGTTGCGGAAGCTGAAGGCATTTGCCGGCCGATCAGAAATACCGCCGACAGCCGACGCGGTCGAAGAAAGACAAATTTTCAAAATTTGTCTAAGTGTTGGGAAATCGGAAGGGAAAGTGGTCCGACGTCCGACGTTACGAAGAGTCCGCCGATGTCCAACTGTCAAGGGGTTCTAAGTGCTAAATCGGAAGAGATGGTGAAGTGGGCGTTCGCTGTTGCGGACGAATTGGTGAAGTTTTCCGTCCGCCATTGCGGAAAGCCAAATCCATTTGGCTTTCGATGTGAAAGTCCACCGACGTCCGACGTAAGTGCCGATTCGGCGGAAGGAAGATTGTTCCGGGAGCCGATTCGGCGAAAGGAAGAATGATCCGGGAGCCGATTCGGCGGAAGGAAGATTGTTCCGGGAGCCGATTCGGTGGAAGGAAGAATGATCCGGGAGCCGATTCGGCGTAAGGAAGATTGTTCCGGGAGCCGATTCGGTAGAAGGAAGAATGATCCGGGAGCCGATTCGGCGGAAGGAAGATTGTTCCGAGAGCCGATTTGGCGGAAGGAAGAACGATCTGGGAGCCGATTCGACGGAAGAAAGAATGGTCCGGGAGCCGATTCGGCGGAAGGAAGGAATGGTTCCGGGAGCCGATTCTGCGGAAGAGAGAATGCTTCCGACTTCCGATGTGGAGAGTCATCCGACTTCCGATGTGAAGGAAGGGAAAATTTTGAATTTTTCCACGGGGTTTTCCAACCGATTTCAACTGTTTCCAAGGGGATTTTTGAGCTGTTTTACAGAGAATTTTTAGGGCCGAAAAAGAGAAATTGACAGGGATCTAATGCGCCAAATTGTGCGAAAACAATAATTTACAAAAAAAAAAAAAAAAACCAGGGTGCTGCCCTCGACCCGCCCTGCAGTGGCGCAGGGAAGCCACAAGGGGGCAAGCCCCCTTGACCCCCGTCGTCCCCCTCAGATAGACGTTCTTGGATGAAGAACATTTCTGTGTGTTTGGGCAAATTGTTATTTCATGGTTATTCCAGGAAAAAGGCAAGTAATGCTGGTTTATATTGATGACTATGTATCTAACAGTGTGTTGCTAACACGTTTGCAGAGACATAATCACCTTCCAGGGAAGTATTCCAGGTAGTGCAGTTTAGTAAGTAAGGGGTGGTTCAGTATGAGAACCCGTGACATGTATGATGCTCGGGATTCTGATGAGCATGCCCGAGATGCCATGGGAGAAAATGTCTGTAATAGGAATGATGACATTGAGTCAAATGGAAGGAGATTCCAAGAGACCCCGTCAGATGTTGCAGCTACCATGAGAAGCTTGATCAAAGCCCAGGAAGAGCAGCATCAGTTGAACGTTGCAATGTTGCAGAGTTTGACGGACTTGCATAAGAAGATAGACTCTGGACGAGGCACAGCAAGACCCGAAGGCAGTAAGAGCAGTACTAGGAGAAGGAGAAGGACTTCCAGTGGATCATCGGATTCTGAAGAATCCAGCGGGGATTCAAGCCTTTCTTCTCATAAAAGAAAAAGAAAGAGACACCATAGGGATCGCTCTCGAGATGAATTTAAAAAGGCAAAACCTCCTACGTTTGATGGTGAGGTAAAGACTGGACAAGAGGTTGAAGCTTGGCTTCTTGGGATTAAAAAGTACTTTCAAGTGCATGACTATTCAGGAACATGAAGGCAAGAGTTTCCATATTCAATATGAATGGAAGAGCATCCATTTGGTGGGAACACTTCAAGCAAGTGAAGAGGATCAGCGAAAGGAGACTTAAGTGGAAGCAGTTCAAGAAGTATTTCAAGCAGAAATACCTCTCTGACAGGTATTATGATGACAAGATTAAGGAGTTCCATGAGCTGAGACTAGGACAGCAGACCATGGAAGAGTATGCAAACAAGTTTTTGGAGCTATTGAGGTATGTCCGGTACATCAGAGATGAAAAAGTGAAAGTCCAGCGTTTTCTGAGCGGATTACCTCAGTCTTACAAAGATCGAATTGAGTTTTATGAACCTAGAACTCTTGAAGAAGCAATAAGGAAAGCTAAGTATTGCTATGAGCAAAGAAAGGGTAAACCTAATTACCACAAGGCATGGAAGGACAAGAAGAACGAGAAGTTTGACAAAAGAAAGAAAGGTTTCAAACCTTCTAGCTTCAAGAATCAGCAGAAGCAACCATCTCAAGCTGCGAGTAAGCCAGTTGGAGTGATAGGAGAAAAGCCTAAAGATCCACAACAGATTAGAGGGCCACTTCAGTGTTGGAAATGTGGAGGACCCCACATGCGCAGAAATTGTCCACTCGAGAATGAGAGTGCAAGGCCAGCTTATAATGTTCAAGAAGCAGAAACAGTGGGTCAAGTAGCAAGGGAAGTTCCTAGGATTTATGCAGCACTGGAGGACCGTCAGGCAGATCACCAGTCAGCTGTGGTTGAAGTAGCAGGTAAGATTGCTGAGCAATCTGTTTCTATTTTGATTGACCCAGGTTCTACTCACAGTTACATTACTCCTAGAGTAGTGGATATTTGTGCTTTTAAGAAGGTAAAGCATAGGAAGTCTTGGTTAGTTCAGCTAGCCACTGGAACTAAGAGGAAGGTCAGTGAAGTGGTAGAGAAATGTCCATTGGTCATGAATGGATTGGCCACTTGTGTAGATCTGAATGTTCTACCGCTTGGTTCCTATGATGTTCTCATTGGAATGGATTGGTTAGAAGCTCATAGGGTGAAACTTGATTGCTACAATAAGACTTTTGAATGCCTGAATGAAGAAGGGAACCTAGTAGTTGTGAAAGGTATTCCAAAGGTGATTTCAGTACGGCAGGTTTCAGCAATGCAGTTGAAGAAGTTCTGTAGGAAGGGTTGCCAGTTGTATGCAGCTCAGGTTTTGGAGGAAACGAGAGATGAAACTCCGAGGTTGGAGGACTATCGGGTGTTACAGGAATTCAAGGATGTGTTTCCTGATGAGATTCCACGGCTTCCTCCAAAGCGGGACATTGATTTCACAATTGAACTTGTGCCAGGAGCGGCACCAGTGTCCAAGGCACCCTACAGGATGAGTACACCGGAGATGCTAGAATTGAAGATGCAACTGCAAGAGTTGTTAGAAAAGAAGTATATCCGACCGAGTGTGTCTCCTTGGGGAGCACTAGTTCTGTTTGTCAAGAAGAAGGATGGTACGCTCAGGCTATGTATTGATTACAGACAGTTGAACAAGGTTACGGTGAAGAATAAATACCCTTTGCCTAGGATTGATGACCTCTTTGATCAAATGAGAGGAGCAAAGGTATTTTCCAAGATTGACTTGAGGTCTGGTTACCATCAGGTAAGGATCAAGGATGAAGACATTCATAAGACAGCCTTCAGGACAAGGTATGGGCATTACGAGTTTGTAGTGGTACCATTTGGTCTCACAAATGCGCCAGCTACATTTATGTGCCTTATGAATAGTGTTTTCAGCAAGTATTTGGATAAGTTTGTTCTTGTTTTCCTTGATGACATTCTTGTTTACTCTAAGAATGAGGAAGAGCATGGAGAGCACTTGAAACTGACATTGCAAGTGCTCAGGGAGCATCAGTTGTATGCAAAACTGAGCAAGTGTGACTTCTATAGAGATAGAATTCAGTATTTGGGTCACATTATCTCAGAGGAGGGTATATCTGTGGACCCTGAAAAGATTGAAGCCATTATGAATTGGCCTACTCCAAGAAATGTGACAGATGTAAGATCTTTCATGGGACTTGCAGGATACTACAGGAGATTCATTGAGGGATTCTCCAAAGTTGCACATGCCATCACTTCATTGCAAAAGAAGGGGATGAAGTTCGAATGGACATTGAGGTGTGAAGAAAGCTTCCAGCAGTTGAAGAACCTTCTCACCAGTGCACCAATATTGAAGGTTGCAGATCCAGAGAAAGATTTTGCGGTATGTACCGATGCATGTGGACAAGGGCTTGGAGGAGTCCTTATGCAAGACAACCATGTGATATGTTATGAGTCGAGAAAGTTGAAGGAGCATGAGAAGAACTATGCCACTCATGATCTAGAGCTTGCAGCCATAGTACATGCTCTCAAGATGTGGAGACATTACTTGATGGGTAGAAGATTTGAGCTCAGAACGGATCATTGTGGACTAAAGTATTTGTTTGATTAGCCTACTTTGAATGCTAGGCAAGCAAGATGGCTGGAATTTCTATGTGAGTTTGATTTTGAAATCAAGCATATAAAGGGAAAAGAAAATAAGGTAGCTGATGCGCTCAGCAGTAAAATGCAAGAAATGCATGTGGCATCTCTTAGTATTTGCCAGTCAGATTTGAGGCAGCAGATTGTTAGTCATGTTGCTGGAGATGAATTGTATGAGCAGGTAAAAGACAAATTGCAACAGCAAAGTCTTGAGAAGAGGTACGAGGGATATAAATTGGAAGGAGATGGGATTCTCACTTATAAAGGTAGAATTTATGTCCCAGATGTAGCAGATTTGAGGAGAGTTGTCATGGATGAAATCCATCAAACTCCGTATTCTGGTCACCCAGGATATCAAAAGACAATTGCTACAGCCAGAAAGCAGTACTTTTGGCTAGGTATGAAAAAGGACATAGCTGAACACATTTCAAGGTGTATGAAATGCCAACAGGTAAAGGTCTAGCATCAACATCCAGCAGGTTTGTTGCAGCCTTTGCCAGTTCCAGAATGGAAATGGGAAGTTATTTCCATGGATTTTATTACAGGATTGCCAATGACTTGGAGACAACATGGTTGTGGTAGACAAGTTGACAAAGGCAGAACATTTTATACCGGTTAAGTCTACGTATGAGACTGGTGACATTGCAAAGATCTTCATGAAAGAGATATTCAAATTGCATGGATTGCCTAAGGCAATAGTATCTGACAGAGATGTCAAGTTCACTTCCAACTTTTGGAAGGGGTTGTTTGCAGATTTGGGTACAAAGCTAAACTTCAGCACTGCATACCATCCTCAGACAGATGGGCAGACAGAGAGAGTTAATCAGGTGCTTGAAGATATGCTTCGCATGTATGTAATGGACAAACCAACCAAGTGGGAAGATTACTTACACTTGGTAGAGTTTGCTTATAACAATGGACATCAAGCATCCTTGGGGATGAGTCCATATGAAGCTTTGTATGGAAGAAGGTGTAGGACACCAGTGACTTGGGATAATCCGATGAACAGGATTGTGCTTGGACCAGAATTGCTCAAGGAAATGGAGCAAGAGGTTGTAAAGATTAGGCAGAAGCTGAAAGCAGCACAGGACAGGTAGAAAAGCTATGCAGATAAGCATAGGGTGAACAGGGAGTTCAGTGTTGGGGATCATGTTTACCTCAGAGTGAGGGCAAGGAAGAGTTCCTTGAAGCTTGGAAGTTGTGTCAAGCTGTCACCAAGATACTGTGGGCCGTTTGAAGTGCTTGAAAGAATAGGGCCAGTTGCATATAGACTTGCCTTGCCTGCTAGCACTAGAGCTCATAATGTTTTTCATGTTTCTTTGCTTAAGAGATATCTACATGATCCTAACCATATGATAAATTGGGATGTGATTCAGGTGGAACCCGAGGGAGAGTTCCGAATCGAGCCAATGCGCATCCTCGACAGGAAGGTCACAATGCTTCGGAACCGAGCCATAGGTCAGGTAAAGATGCAATGGGAGCACTTCGGACCTAAAGAGGCTATATGGGAGCTGGAGGATGCCATGCGATTGGCACATCCATTTTTGTTCAATTCTGCGGAACACTGAGGCGATACCAGTGTAGCATTTTGTTCAATTTTGTAAGCACTAAGGACAGTGCTATTGAAGGGGGAGGGGAATGTAATGTCCCGGTTTTGACCCCGTTACATTAGATGTATATCATGTGTATATTGTAAATGACCATGGTGTGGAGCTAAAGGCCAAGGCCCCACCATTGATCGGTTCTGTTATGGTTTGGATTTAAATTGTCACCGATAGTATATCGGGGCATGCGACATATATTATGTTTTCCATCATGTAAATATGCATCATAATTAATTAAATGGACACAACCAGCTACGGTCGCGGCAACTAAATCGAATGGGGCATGATTTTCACAAGGATAAGGATATGGGGAAAAGCCAAATGTCTATGAGAAAACCCATCAAACTGTCAACTATCTTTCTTGTCCTTTTCCACAATCATTTATTTCTGCCAGAATGTGGTTGAGTTAGTTATTGCATGGAATGGGAAGAGTATGGGCAAAAAAATTCAAATTGGGCAGAGACCCATTTTTGAAAAACGTGTTCTGACTTCCTTGGCAAGGAAAATGCCCAAAAACGTATGCCATTCTGCCATGCATCCACGTTTTCCATTTTTCCTCACCATTCTCCTTCCCATTGGGGCTTTTGGGAGCAGCTAGAGTTTTTCCTGTGTTTTTCATTCCACGTTTTTGGTGGTTGGCTTCATTTTTTCCCATGGATGGGAGGTCGTTTTTGTAGTGCTGGGGATTGGGTTGTTTTCCTCACATTTTGGGAGCTGCTGGTGTATTTTCCATTCACGTTTTTGTAGCTTCATGTGTTTTTACCATGGCTGTGAAGGGCCATTCACGTTTTTGGCTGTCTCACCGACTATTGGTCTCACGCACAGACTATTTGGGGCGTTTTTCCCTGCTGTGAGTTGTGCTCACTGATAAGCTTCAGGACTGTGTGTTTCCCCCCATGTTGTGAGTCGTTTTTGCTGTTACATTTGGGGACTGTTGTAGATGGGTTGAAGTCGTTTTTCCTGGTTTAAGCTGTAATAGTTAAATTAATTGCCGGAGTGCAATGGTTGGTCTTCGGACTGTGAGAGGAGCAGAGATGTTGGCTTAGATTTGCTTGATAAACCTAGTGGCTGGAAACCACACAGACAGAGCTAGAGGGCTGGCCTTCTTCTCCATCACCCCTGAATAGCACTGGAAGGGAATGCAGGGCCTGAGGGACTGTGTAGCAGAGAAGGGACTGATTCCTTGTGTTGGGTGTGGATGGGTGTCTTAGAGGTCAGGCTAGTTCTGGTGTAGGTTTCCTTGGCTCTGTAATGAGCTCACCAGCTTAGCAATCTGCCTTCTCCAACTCCTTAATGGCCTGATAAACCCAACTCTGTTAGCTTGGCTGAGTGTTTTGTACATCCTTGGCTATGTGTAAGCCTGCTAGTTCCCTTATTCCTTGGAGAATCATGCCCAGCTCGGGGGTGGCAGCGTTGCTGAGAGCTTAAGGAGCACGCTGGCCTATGGTTGGGTGGAACGTTGCAGCGACGTAGCTGGTTGTGGAGCAAAGCTTTCATAAGATAAGTAATCTTGTGTATTTTACTTTTGCAATTCTATATTTACTGTTAATGAAAATGAAATGAACATGTTGAATGCACGCATGTATGAATGATGTTGGTTTCCACTGTGTATGATGATTAAAATGCATCTATGTATGATAAACATTCCTGTGTGCATGTTTTTAGTTCAAATTCTCTTTGAGCATTCTGTTTATGAATTTTATTTAAGTCTGTACATGTTCATGGGCGGTTAGCCCAGGTGTTTAAGCCATGGAGTTCACGTCTTCTTTCCGGTTGGAGGCATGGGGACGTGACACAGCATGCGCATAAACGAAAGCTCGTATATGTGCATTCTGCCCTCCGTATATGCGTATTTACGAAATCCAAAATGCGCATATACGGGAGGCAGCATGCGCATAAACAGAAACGAGCTTTCGTATATACAGAAGCTCGTATATGTGCATTCTGCCCTCCGTATATGCGCATTTACGAAATCCAAAATGCGCATATACGGGAAGCAGCATGCGCATAAATGGAAGCGAGCTTCCGTATATGCGCATAAACAGAAGCTCGTATATGTGCATTCTGCCCTCCGTATATGCGCATTTACGAAATCCAAAATGCGCATATACGGAAGCTCGTATATGCGCATTCTGCCCTCTGTATATGCGCATTTACGAAATCCAAAATGTGCATATACGGAAGGCAGCATGCGCATAAATGGAAGCGAGCTTCCGTATATGCGCATATACGGAAGCTTATGCGCATATACGGAAGCTCGTATATGCGCATTCTGCCCTCCGTATATGCGCATTTACGAAATCCAAAATGTGCATATACGGGAGGCAGCATGCGCATAAACGAAAGTGAGCTTCCGTATATGCGCATAAACGGAAGCTCGTATATGTGCAGTCTGCCCTCCGTATATGCGCATTTACGAAATCCAAAATGCGCATATACGGGAGGCAGCGTGCGCATAAACGGAAGTGAGCTTCCCTATATGCGCATATACGGAAGCTCGTATATGTGCATTCTACCCTTCGTATATGCGCATTTACGAAATCCAAAATGCGTATACACAGAAGGCAGCATGCGCATAAACGGAAGCGAGCTTCCGTATATGCGCATAAATGGAAGCCCGTATATGTGCATTCTGCCCTCCGTATATGCGCATTTACGAAATCCAAAATGTGCATATACGGGAGGCAGCATGCGTTTAAACGGAAGCTCGTATATGCGCATTCTGCCCTCCGTATATGCGCATTTACGAAATCCAAAATGCGCATATACGGAAGGCAGCATGTGCATAAACGGAAGCGAGCTTCCGTATATGCGCATAAACAGAAGCTCGTATATGTGCATTCTGCCCTTCGTATATGCGCATTTATGAAATCTAAAATGCGCATATACGGGAGGCAGCATGCACATAAACGGAAGCGAGCTTCCATATATGCGCATATACGGAAGCTCGTATATGCGCATTCTGCCCTCCATATATGCGCATTTACGAAATCCAAAATGCGCATATACGGAAGGAAGAATGCGCATATACGGAAGCTCGTATATGTGCATTCTGCCCTCCGTATATGCGCATTTACGAAATCTAAATTGCGCATATACGGAAGGCAGAATGCGCATAAACGGAAGCAAGCTTCTGTATATGCGCATATACGGAGGCCAAAATGCGCATATACGAAAGCTCTCTTCCGTATATGCACATGTTGGATTCCGTAAATGCGTATATACGGAAGGCTGTGCATATTATTTAAAAGCATATACGGAAGGCTGTGCATATTATTTAAAAGCATATACGGAAGGCTGTGCATAGGATTCTTAAAACCACTTTTATTTAAAAGCATATTATTATGTCATCCATGGATATATAAAAATCATTCACTCCCTATTAATTTGCTTATAGAGTATAAATTTTTTCTAAGCTAATAATCTTGGGTGGTTTGTGTATAGTTCAAAAAAATAATTTATATGATTTTTTCAAATAATGCAAATTTGTTACATTTTGATTGGTGTGAGTTGATGTCAGTCTTACACATGATGTTTTTTTGCAAATATCATTGTAGTGTCACAATTGCTGCATGTTTTTCAATGCCCAATTGTAGAATTTTCTTTCCCTTGCTTTCATAGTTTAATGCACATGAATTCTCTTGAAATGTGCCTTCTTGTTCTTCCCATCGCATATATTTTCCCATCTGGCAAAAACATGTGGCAATGTCGGGGACATTGCCACCATGTGGCTCTTTGTCATATTTTTGTTTTTGTTTTGAAATATTTATTTTTGGTTTCTTTTATTTATTTATCTTAAATTTCATTAGTAGAAGAAGAAGATGTGTGTAGTTAGTAGTTTTGGATTTCACTTGTGGATTGCTCATTGTATACTCAAAAGTATTGTATTTTTTATTATTTAAAAGTAAGGAATACAACATTGAGTTTCTTCTAGGACTAGAATCCTTGCATAGAGCCCATAAGTCATTTTGACTTAAGGATGTGATTTGCACTTATTTAATGTTGACTTAAAGGTGTGGTTTGCATTGATTTAATGTTAAATTAATTTTGTATATAGTAATTTTGAGAACACAATTATGATACTTTTTTCACAAGAAAATACAATTATGATATATTAAAAGATTTTGTCATACATATGATAGTACAATAAAACTACTAAAAACAATACAAAAAGAAAATAACCATTACCATTTTTGGTTAAACATGTCTTAACAAATTAATTAATATTAATTTAGTGCTATGGCTTTGAAACTTCTCAATAGTAGTCCTATTTTAAATAAATTAAGTAAACATTTTCACCTTAAAATAAATAATTGAAAATAATTGATATTGATTAATAGTAATTGAAATTATTCTTTAGTTAATAAAGATGTTAATCTTATTAGATGTTTATCCCGGTATATATATATAACTTGCTTTTAACCCAACTTGATTTTTTATCAATTTTAATAAATAATATATAGTAATTGAAAGTATATTTTACTTAATAAAGATGATAATAGAAATCTCAATTGAATTTTTATCATTTTATATAATTTCAACAAATAATATATATATATATATATATATATATAATCAAAGTTGAGATAAAAGGGCATAAGGTTTATAAATATATATTAAAAATTACCATTTTTCATATCAACATCATCCTCCCAAATTTATTTCGGTCCGGATGAATGGATGAAACTAGAAATTAGATTAATTGTAATGTATAGACATCTTTGCGAGAGAATTATTGGGCAAATGATTTGAACCAACATGGAACAAATAAAACATAGTGAATCTCAAAAATATAAAATGACAATGTTGCCGTCCGGCTACTCCAAATGGTAACAACGTTAATTGATGGAAGTTACAGCAATTAACAATAGTTGTGTCCACCTTCTATATTTTCTTGCTCGTACTAAAATGCTTTGTATGAAATCCAGATGGGTTTCTGTTATGAATGCCAAGGCTAGAGAAAAAATCATGGATAGGCAAGCTGCAACAACAGAGTGGTAAACGTGAAGAAAAGACTACCGGATTCCATTTCCACAACTAATCTTCCCCTGAGAGGGAGAGTAAGAATGAGAGCTCAATAGTTAACCCAATACAGCATTTTGGAATACACATAAACACCTACCAGAACAGACTTATCAGCTGTGCTCTTTGATTTTATCTGGATGATCCAATAAATTGACGATGACCCAAGAAATGAAATCTCATCTGCTCCAAACTCAAATAATTACACTGAATAATATTGCTCAAAATTTGAATGGATTCATGTGCTAGTGAGAGTTAATATATAAGGGAAAAAAGGATGGCAAAGTGGGAAGGTATCTCTCATGAGATGTTGCAGTGTTCTATGAACATTCCACACACTGGCAAGGAAGAAGGAAAAGTCTGTCGAATCCAAACTATGGCATTTTCTTAGCAAAACATCTTGTCTCCTCATTTAATTCTCTGGCATTTTCCTAACAAAACCTCAGTCCTGAAACCAAACCCCATCCAATTTCTGGTCTAGTTGGGTAGGAAAAGAACGCCTTGTAGCACTGGGATAGGATGACAAGAACGCCTTGTAGTGCTGGGATAGGACGACATGGCAGAGAGATGTTATTTCTGGATGTAAACTCCTGTAAAAAAAAACTCATGACACATATCTTGAGACTGAGAGATACCTGCAGCAGAAGCGGTCACTATGCAAATAACAACAAAGAATGCATACGTTAAGATTATTAAGTTCATATACCTTAATGCTCAGCGCCTTCATCAAAGCCGTAGTACGGAGAGAATCTCTCTAGCATCCTTTCACGCATTTCCTTCTAAAAATACTTGCAAGCCCAGAAGGCACTCCTCCTCTGCACATTGTGCAGGATTCGAACTACGAGCGCGAGTTTTTGGAGGTATCCTTGATGGAAGGATAGTGTCTTCTGCCATGGGAGAGAATGGAGGGAATTGGTGTGAGGAACCATTCGTGGAGCCCTGGCATTTGAAATTCAAAATTCAAATTCGCCTCTTAAACACGGTGTCTGAATAGTGACGCAACCAGATATATAACATGCAATATGATATGCATGTGCATGTGCATCTGCAAGCTGGGCTCCAAACGGTACTGGACGGCTCTGTGATGCATGATATGCATGCACATGTATATGGCATGATATGGCTTCCTCAACTCAGCGGACGGTGGACCGTGGATGTAGCCGGAAAGCTTTGCCGACAAATGAGATGGGCACCAAGAGTCACATTCTGTAAGAGCCCCGTGTGAGGAACCATTCGTGGAGCCCTGGCATTTGAAATTCAAAATTCAAATTCGCCTCTTAAACACGGTGTCTGAATAGTGACGCGACAGATATATAACATGCAATATGATATGCATGTGCATCTGCAAGCTGGGCTCCAAACGGTACTGGACAGCTCTGTGATGCATGATATGCATGCACATGTATATGGCATGATATGGCTTCCTCAACTCAGCGGACGGTGGACCGTGGATGTAGCCGGAAAGCTTTGCCGACAAATGAGATGGGCACCAAGAGTCACATTCTGTAAGAGCCCCGTGTGAGGAACCATTCGTGGAGCCCTGGCATTTGAAATTCAAAATTCAAATTCGCCTCTTAAACACGGTGTCTGAATAGTGACGCGACAGATATATAACATGCAATATGATATGCATGTGCATCTGCAAGCTGGGCTCCAAACGGTACTGGACAGCTCTGTGATGCATGATATGCATGCACATGTATATGGCATGATATGGCTTCCTCAACTCAGCGGACGGTGGACCGTGGATGTAGCCGGAAAGCTTTGCCGACAAATGAGATGGGCACCAACAGGGATCAAAATTGAGGCCGTCAGGGCCCGTCAAAGGCCTCTCAGCCCGTCAGTGAAGGGGTATCTAAATTTTCCCCGTCATATAAAATGAGGTTTCGAATTTTTGACATTTAAAAAAAATATTATTTATTTAAATATAAATGACATTTAAAGCACTGTCATTAAAATCGCCCGTCATTAATTTTTTTTATGGGTGACAGCCTACAGGCAGTCCTGACTCCTACCAGGATGCCAGCATTTACACCAGGCTACGTGGTTCGGACTGTCTCGAGTCTCGACTCTAGGTTTAATGGCATTATGGCAGCCTGCAAGCTTTCTTTACTCCGGAATTTAATTCCAGAGCTACTCTTCACTCGCGAGTCGGCACCGGTGGTTATGTGCATCGGGATTATGTTAATGGTTGGGAAATCGAGCGAGACTATGCTGAAGTTTATCAATAAGAAAACAGGCCGTGCGGTTCGATGTCGAGCATGGTTAGTCTCGGGACTCGCAATGTCGACACAGAATAGTTGATTATCCCATCTTTGAAAATTCCGAATAAACGAGGGGGCAGCCATTCCCCAAACAAGCTTCGAATTCTTCTGTATTGAGACAGACGAACATCATGGGTGCCAAAGGCAGCTGCAGTTGCTTCGGCTCTGCCATGGGAGCCGAGTTGAGCAAAGTGCTACCTGAGTCGGAATCTCTGTGGCCGAGGTTTAAAAGGCGTATAAAACAGAAAAGCAAGAACCAGTCTTCCAAGCCAGCTGCTTTCTCAAATTACGCTGTCCATATTTCTCCTACTTGCCTTATCAGCGAGAAATCTAAGGCTGTGGTGAGGATTGTTTCGATTTCCCAAGATGGAGAATTCGTTCCTGTAATTCTGTCGCCTGTCGGAAAAACAATATCCAATGAGCGGTAGCCCACCAAGAAGAAGATGCAACTGGGATTCGATGCAGCAAAGAGTAAGGTCGAGTTAGGTTTTGAGTCACGCAAATTCGAAGTTTGTACTAAAGAAGAAGATGAGGTTACCATGAAAAAGCCGAATCGACGGTCGTGGGTTCGAATCGCCAACGCGTTTCGGTCTTTAAAGGTATGGCTTCTATTGTTAGCACATATCAGAGGTTATTGTTATATTTAATTGGGAGGAATGTGTGACCCCTCTGCTATTTTTGTCTGCCAGGCGCCTGCTTTCCAGGGAAATGGATCGAAGGTTTCACAAGACCCTATCCGAAGAAGTCATGCAAGATATACTAAAACGGCAGTGATCGAGCAGTCCAAAGCACAAGAGATCCGGCAGAAAAAGAAAGCAGCAGACTCGATCCCGGGACCAATCGAGCAACTATCTAAGTCTACTCTCACCTTCGCTGGAGTGGATTTTAGCAAACGTCAGGGGATCAAATCCGCTGCCCTCTCACAGCTTCAGCGCCCAGGCATGAATAGTATAACTATAACAACTAATTTCCAGCCTCGGAAGATGAATCTGTCGGCAAAAAGAAAGGGAAAGATTACGGGGGACGCCAGAAGCGAAGGTGAAGGATACAGTATGGCTATAAATTTATCGATTTTGATTGTAATTATGGCATGTTTGGTAGTGTTCTCAAACAGGCTACTAGCCGTTGTGTGTAGTTCCATATGGTGGTATTTACTTCCTGGTCTGCTGAAAAAGAATAGTAATCAGCAACAGCTGGAGGCAAAGAATAGTGTCAGCAGCAGGAGAAGAGGCAAAGAAAATTGAACGAGAGTCCTTGCGAATCACGAGGGTCCCATGAGAGATAACATTAATGTCATCAAGGATGTTCAAGGGGATTCCTTAACGTGCCTTAAGCTAGAAAAGCAGCAGCATTTTGGAGACTCTGCGAATCCGGCTAAGGTAATTAATCCAGTCACTGGTAATAGCGTTGGCAATTGCGTTTATAAGAAGCCGAAGGCTTTGCCGGCTTCGACCGCGCAACCTCCCCGTTGTCGTTGTCAAGTGGAAGGATGCAACGTAGTGTTGGCAAATCCAAAAGAATATCACAAGAGACATAAAGTCTGTGAAATGCATTCCAAAGCCCTCAAAGTCATTGTTCTTGGTACCGAGCAACGCTTCTGTCAGCAGTGTAGCAGGTAACTAACCAGGAGACGGTTGCACCTCACTGTTTTTTTTTCTGAGTAGGTCAACATGGATCCATACATACTAAGTATATAATTTGATAATACACATGAATAATTGGGTGTTGTGGTGCCTATCTAGATTCCATGGCATAGCAGAATTTGATGACGCAGAGAGAAGTTGCAGGAGAAGGTTGGCGAGACACAATGAATAGCGAAGGAAGAACTCGTTAGATTCATTGGCCAACTCCGGCAGCCAAGGTAATTTTATATAAATTTGCCTTTCATGTTACTGTAAGGCGGAGATGTGCATGCATTCAAGCACAAGTTCACTAGTTGACAACCTATTACTTTTTGAAGACTTTAGTTTTATATTTGTCAGAGGATAATTCTCTGAATGCAAAAACCTCCATTGTTTATTCTTCAGGTCTGCATCT
>LPNX010470753.1:0-32509 GCA_001517045.1 Pseudotsuga menziesii
GCTTTCAGCATCATTCCTGAGCTAGTGTAAGTTTTGGACATTTGTTATTTGGGTATTTGATTGGAAGTGCTTTTTTAATAACCTGAACATGTTGTTTTTCAGACTAATCATGGATATTTCCATGTCAGATCTGTGAGAATTGGTGATACTGGATTACCTACAGCTGATTGAGCAGTATATCCTAGCAGCATTTTTTCCAGCCATGAAGCCAAAGAAGATGAATCCATCAATAAGAACTTTTCTTGCAAGGTGTGTTTCAAGTTAATATAACTCAGATCACCTGTTAAAATATTAAAAAACAGCTGTAGCACCTTCATATTCACTGACTCATTATGGCATCCATCCAAAGCATCAATTAAAGGCAAAAAGTTACCATTGCCTCCAAGAAATTCCCAGAACTTGTTGGATTGGTTCAACATCAATGAGTCCTCAGTGTTGCCCAAATAAAACTTAAGCAAAATGACTTTACTAGGATCCGTTCTCAGGCATTCCACCATATCAGTTGCACTTGTAAGTAGATGCTCTTTAATAGATAAGTTAACCTCCTTGCTTGAGTTCATTTCTTTTACCAGGCTTTCCATGTTCTTCAGCAAAAATATATCACTATACATACATCTCTCTTCTATAGAGGGAATTAAATTATTGAACAGGATTCTACATTTATCATGTATACCCTCAAATAGCCTATCAAACTTTATGGTCATTATGACCTCAAGCAAACTATTGAAAACTTCTGCATCAACCTCAATTCCCCCTAATGCATCTCTTGCTCTGAAAAATTGCTCAATTGTATACAAAAATCCCTCAACAGAGAGGGTAGAAGAGACCATAGCTGCACTCCCTGGATGAACATGTGATGGGAAACCATGCAACGAGGAGCTCAGAAAAATTTTGTTCAAGTTCCTTGTGTTTTCTTTGCTCACAATTCCTCTAAACTTTGTCAGAGTTCCAAGTACAAACTCTATAAGCTTAAAGCTAGCTCCTAGCTTCCCCAACCGCTCTTCCTACTTTGACTTGTCATAACCTGCTTGAAGCAGAAAATTTAGTGAAAACAGTGCATCATCTTCGCATTCTTTTCCATCAAGAACAAAAAGCACAGCTTTTCGCAGTGCCCCGACATGCATGCTCAAAAGGGATGTCAATATTTTCAGCAAAATGCTTGATTGCCCATCCTTCAATACACAAAAAGCTAACTACTCACAAAGTGTGAGTAATGAAGTATCTTTAGATGTCTGCTCTATCCAAAATGTGTCCTCTCTTGAAACTGGGATCTTTCTCAGAGACACTTTCCACAGACCTGCCTGGAGCAATGATAAAATTAAAGACAGCCATGCACTATGCCTTAAGAATAACCAACCCCTTTCCTTCACACTATGCTCTTTGTATAATGTTTGAAGCTGAGAGAGTATATCTAGAATGATATTTGCCAGCTGTGATAGCTCCCCTGTATGGCCAAAATGAACATTATGGCGCAGAATTCTGCTACAACTTATGAAGTATTCAATTTCAAGCAACTTGTCTCTGCCCAATTCAGGATTCCATGGCAAAGCACCAGCTTCCTTAACATCAATATCTGATAGAGTGATCCAGCCAAGTACAAAACAATATCTTTCAAGTATAAGCTCATGCACTTGGGAAGCTTCCCTATTCTGCCACACTTCCAAAATGCGACAAACAACAGAATAGAGATCAGACCAATTTAAAACCAGATCTTGAAGAAGTTTGTGTTCTACAATACCCCAGTTATGAACCCCACTAACGTCAATCAGTTGCTGAAAGAGATCAGCCATTCCATGCTCTTCTGTGACTCCCTCATTCACATTTATAACACTTTGAACCACATGATATACCCATGATTCTAAATAGCCTGTTCATGTGGGAAGCTGAAAAGTTCCTCCTTGTGTAATCTGTATTAACTTATTTCTTATATTGAACATCAACCAGGATGGGAAGGTTGTAGAGTGGAGAATCATGTGCCGAAGATGATGTCCCATTTCAATGATCCTGTTTTGTCCTTGTGGCATTGCTGATCAATATTGTCTAAAGCAGACACTAGCCCCCATATAATGCTTTTTATAGCACCTGTCAATGCAATAACTCCAATCCATGATCTAAAACCTATGTCCCATCACTCATCCCTTCAAAATTGCCTGTTAAGGTGCTAATTAACTGATTTGAACAAATATCGGTCTCAAAGTTGCTTTGTTTTAAATAACGAACTGTAATTCCTGCTTCAATACTCAAAGTCTTTCCTAGAGATTCAATCAGTGTTTGAACATCCATGTGCTCTGTTTTTTTGGAAATGGGATCTGTGTTGGAGTTTTGAGGAGTATTACTGGATTTGACAAGCCTGCATTTATCTGAAGTGCATTGAACATCACAAATTAGAGATCTTGCAGCTATATTAAAGAAATCTTCACAGATTAACATAAGTGTCCTAGAAGTATGATCAAGTATGGAATATATAAGATGTTTTCCAGGATTGACATTCCCTGTCAAGTCGTCTTTCCAGAAAGGCTGCCATAGAGCACACTCGGAAAAGCATTGGGCAACAACATCTATAGACCTGAGTAGCCATAGGAAAGAAGAGGAGCTTTCAAAAAGTATGGGCAATAAAGATAATGCAAGTCATCTCCAAGTATGTTTTCTGCTTAAATGTATTGATAATGCAAGTCATCTCCAATATAATTAAGCGACTACTTGCTCTAAGAGGTTCCATTGAACTTGTGGAAAATCTTTATAGAGTTCATGAGAGATTCACAGGTGATTTAAAAAAAAAAAAACACTTATAGCCGTCGATTAAGCGACATCCTGTAGGGGATTTAAAAAAAAAAAAATTCAGTACCTTCGCTTAAGCGACGATTTTGCGACGGTTTACTTTGGTTAAGCGACGGTTTTCTTGGGTTAAGCGACGGTTAAGCGACGGGTTTCTTTGGTTAAGAGACGGTTTTCTTTGGCCTGTAAGTGTAGTTTTTTGAAATCCGTTGTCGCTTAACCGACAGTAAACTAAGCTGTCGCTTAATCGACGGATTGGAAAGATGTCGAATAACCGACGAAAATCCACCGACGCTTAAAAAAATCATAGTGTCGTACATGCGACAGGGAAGTGTCAAAAATTCGACAATACGGCCGTCGGATTTTTGGTCGAAATGTAGTTGTGTGTTATGGTAACTATTTAACATTGGCATGTAATATAGAGATAATGTGTGGGGATGGGTGGCCATGGGTAACATCCAAACGAGGATATACTTAAACAGAATAAGGTGCTTCTCACCCTAGGACCTAATGCCAACTCCAAGTCACCTGAAACTGCGAAACAGTTTTGATATGGAAATGACACTTTTCAAAATGTTCAGGAAGTGTGAAAATGGCATATTTAAATAATTTAAAAAATAATTCAAACTCTAAAAATTTTTGTGCTTTCATTTCAAAATTTTAGATTTGTTGGGTTTGTTTCCTATTTAGGGCCTTTTATGCACAAACAAGACATTCCTAGATTTCATTCCCTTTGAGGGCCTTTAAGCTTTTCTCCTTTGGAACAAAGGAAACATGCCATTTATGGTCTTTTGTATAGGAAGTGTCTTAGAAATCTCGTGGAAATGTTTCCAAATACAGGAATGCCCTGCAAACATTTCATGGGTGTTTCATACATGTTGTGATTTCCAAAATATTTTTGGGCAGGAAACAGGGGCTATGTAAGAATTTCCTGTGGCCTTGCCCTATTGTAACTTCTCATAAGACAGTTGTACCAAAATACGTAGTCCCAATTGGATTATGCAATTGTGATTTTTATTTTTATTTTTATTCAATATTGGGCATAAAAAGTGAACAAGCTAAAAAAATCAAATTCGAGAAAGGAAATAATGGTCAATGACACTTTACATTCTTATTCAAACTTTAAATGTACAAGTTTGAAGGTTTGAAATGAATGGCTATTTTTATTTTTGTGAATAGTTGGCTTTTTTTTGGGAACAATGTGGTTGTTTAAATTTCCTTTTCACCAACTTGAATAGCTTATCCCATTAATATTACACTTATCTTTAATTCTTCTATATGCTTTGTTTTATTATTTTTCTTTCTTGGAATATGGATATATATATTTGAATGTGTATGAATATATCTCTATTTATGCACACAAATACCTTCATGTACTTGCATATCATACTGTAGTCACATGTGCACAATAGCATGTGCCCTTGGCTAATAATTTTTTTTGCTAATATAAATTGTCTTTGTTGGTGTACATTGTTAAAATATTCATTATATCATGCATGATGCACATAGTAGGCGTATTCTTTTAGTAACCATTCATGAGTTATTTTCTTAACATCCATGCTGAACAAAATCACACCATCAATGAATAACAACATTTATGTAGCAACACACACATCCTCAACTGGATTCTACAACTATTTCTTAAACACATCCCTTATTCTTTGTCCATATCAAGTTTAGGTTATTAGGTATGCATCGATACATTATGTTGTTCTCTAAGACCCTTTTGTGGACCACTTTAATAGATTGCGTAATTGTTTAGGATATTTTGTTGCCTGAGCACGGTAGATTTTTTTTCTTATTAGTGTGTTTGAAAAAATAAATTGGATTTTAAGCATGTTTGTCTTTGGATCTTATTGTCTTTTATTAGAATTACAAATGATGAAATCTATGTGTTAATATTGCTCCTCTTCCTGATTCTTAAAGGGTGCTAGCTCAATGGAAGAGCACCTATTTTACAAACAGGAGATTGGTGGTTCGATTCCTCCATGCCCTAATGATATTGCAATGTATTTCTAAAGGTAAAAAATATAGTAGTGCAAGATGGATTCAATATTAGACGCAATACTAAATGCAAAACATGATGTAAAAGTGGACATCACACCAAACACAAAAGTGGATGCAAAATACGAACTTATGTCAGACGCAAATGTGGACACAAAAATGGATGTCACACTAAACACAAAATTGGATGCAAAAAGAGACTCAACACTAGACACAATTAATGACTCAAAACTAGATGTAATAATATGTCCAAAACTAGACGCAACAATAGATGGAAAAGTGGATTCCTAACTAGATATAAAATTGGACATTAAATTGAGCACAAAATATGGTGTATCGATGGACATAAAACTAGGCATAACACCAGGTGCAAAACTGGAAGCAACATTTGGCGCAAACAAAAACTTAAAATGAGACACAATTTTAGATGCAAGACGGGACAAAACATTGGATGTAAAACTAGACGTAATATTGAATGCAAGATGGGATGCAACATTGGACACACAACTAGATGCAATATTAAATACAAACATGGGCGCACAACTAGGCACAACACTAGGCGCAACACTGGGTGCAAAATTGGGCTCAGACATAGATGCAAAAAAAGACATCAGCTGGGATGCAACACTAGGTGCAAACCTAGATGCAAAATATGACGTAAAACGAGATGAAACATTTGGCACAAACATGGATACAAAAAAAGATGTAAAACAAGATACAAAATTAGATGCAAATGGGGATGCAACATTGTAAGTAAATTTGGATGCAAAACTAGACGCAATATTTGGCCTAAAATTGGATGCAAATCTAGATGCAGAATTGGACACATAATTTTATGTAAAACATGGTGCAAAATTGGGTGTAAGACTCGATGAAAAACTAGGAGCAAAATAAGACGCAACATTGGATGCAAAAATGAGCGTGAAACTGGGTTCAAACAAAGATGTAACAAAGGATGCAAAAAAAGATGTAATAAAAGTTGAAAAATTGGGCGCAAATAAAGGCGTAACATTAGATGCACAAAATTGGGCGTTTAAATGGACGCAAAAATGGATGTTAAAAAGGACGGAAAAAAAGATGCAATAGACGGCGTTTTACGAAAATGTACAATAGCGCCAGGTTTAGCGTCGGATTGTTCACCACAATTGGGCAAAAATTACACTAAAATCCGGTGTTAAATTCGACGCTAAATCCAGTTTTTGTTGTAGTGATGTACCTAATGAACACGAGACCAGATATTTTCTTTGTTGTGAACACCTTGAGCGAGTTCTTGACAGATCTGAGACATGTTCAATTGATTGTTGTAAAGCATATTCTGAGGCACCTAAAGGGTACAATTGATTATGGGTGTTAGTGCCAGAAATTGTTCTCAGACTATAGAAGAACAAGCCAACACAATCTCATAAAACACAATAAAACAAGGTAGGATTTTTTAGGGTTTTGGATGTACAGTTTGTAAACAAGGAGGTAAAAACTTCACAAGGCTAAAGCAAACACTAAATCATGCATAATTTAAGGACTGAGATGCATAACATATAAAAAATAAACTAGATACAATAATCATAGCATTAAATTCCATCCACAGTTAACAAGCACTTAATGAATAATAACCTTAAACAAGAAATGAATATATCAACTGAGTGATTAGACAAATCAAAAATGGAATCAACCAATAGACTAAAAGGGCTTATAGTTTCATATATTTCATAATTCAGTCATAAAAAAATACATAATATTTTTTACACTTAGCTCATAAAACATAGCTTGATAGCCTCCCCTTGCAACAAAAATCGAACCCTTGGTCCTTTCCTGAACCTACATTTATCTTGTTTTTTCAAAAACAGTTCCATAACTGAACAAACTACCTTTAGGTCATCTATCGAATTGTTCAATAAAACTATCATTATACAAAAATGAAATAACTTTTACAAACTAACTAATAACTGTTTTTCTTAAAGTACTTTTACAAGTCTTTTGCTGCCTCTGCTAAAAGAGAAATTCCTTCTAAAGCCTAGGTCTTCCTTCTGGCCTTCTGGTGATCTGCATCCAAATATTCAACTCTTTTTGTCAGCTCCTCATTCTGCTGTGTCAGCTCTTGAATAGTTTGTTTTAGTTCTGTAAATAGTCTCTCTATCTGTCTCTTTCTTTTTAAAACCTCTTTAGAAACTGAAATTAGTTCCTGATAATGACTATTTACCTCTTCCGAATCTTCTCTCGGTCTTCTATTTATAGTCACTAATCCTTCATTGGTCTCATGCAGGTACTCAATCTTATATTTGTATTGTTTGATACTCCTCTGCAAATTTTCATTTTTAGAACCAATGCACCTTGCTTCTAATACTGGATGCATTCCTTCTTGCATCCAAGGGATTTTCAGCTTTCTGAAGATCTTTTCATCTTCTTCCATATGCTCTGTCAAGGTCACAGGGGTTTCTGAATACTCATTGTCTTTAATATTGCATTGGATTGATTGCTTAGCAACCTCTCCTTTCTCTACACAACAGCTCTTTAAATCATTTTGATGCTGGTCAAAAATCATCTTCTTTCAAACCTCCTTGAATATTTCTAAGATCTTGGTTTCAATGAAAACTAGTTTATTTTCTGAAACTATTTTATTTTTACCCTTCATAACCGTTTTTTTTTTATCTTCATTGTCTTCTAATACTTCCTGAGATGAAGAATATTCAATTACTGTAATCTTATTTTCAGCTAATTTAGGGTTTAACAGCTTCTGGCATATTTAATCTGAGTTTATTCTTTGGCCTAGTCTTGGGCCTCCAAGCTGTTCCAGTTTCTCCTAACATTTTTACAAATTTCCCTTGATGTGTAATAGAAGCTAGTTCGACAACTTTCATTTTCTTCCCTCGTGACATTGTCTATTCTTCAGAATGTGTATGTATATCCTGTTTGGTGTGAACCCTAGCTTCATTAGATAATGACCTTTCCTCTTCTTCAGAGAGTACTTTAATAGGAACTTGTTCCTTCTCTTTCACATCTTCCTTTACACCTTGGTTTAATCCTTCAGGAAAAGCATCTTCTACAGGCTCCATTTCCTTCACTTCCTACTTTGAATCTTTGTTTTCCTCAATATTGATTTGCTGTTCAATTTCAAAGTTTTCAATTTTCTTGGTTCATAGATTTTCCTGGTTCACTATGTTTCTCATTCTTGACTATGACTTTATTTTTAAGCTTTTTGACCAAATTCTGACCCTTATTCAACTGTCTCTTCTGAGACTGCTCTTCCTTCTTTGTTTGAAAACCAGACAAAAATAGGAAATAGTCCCATGTTTTCTCCTGCTTTCAAAGTATAGTATTTATGACTATTTTTATAAGCCCATGATGAAACACAGATTGTTTGGTCTGATCCTGATGCTCCCTCACCTTGCTAGACATGTTTTGTAAGCTTTTCAAGAAGAAGAATGGGAGATTCATTTTGGCTTCATGGCTGAGATGTTGCAAAAACCTAAAATGA
This sequence comes from Pseudotsuga menziesii, assembly GCA_001517045.1. NCBI lineage: Eukaryota > Viridiplantae > Streptophyta > Pinopsida > Pinales > Pinaceae > Pseudotsuga > Pseudotsuga menziesii. The sequence goes on from LPNX010470753.1 coordinate 8,252, forward strand.
TACTTGAAAACAAATGCAAATATCCCTTCATGAGTGATATAACTCTACAAGAATTTGATTGGCTCTATCCATTCTGGTTTAAATTTATGAATAGGTACTTCATTTCCCCAATCTACTACTGCATCTAGAAGTAAGTATTTATGTGCATCAAAGGTGAAAGGAACTTTTTTAAACCAGTATTCACCCTCATCAAAGATCCCTGTAGCTTCTGCTAACAATTCCCTGGTCAACTTAAACTTCAAAGTATAAAAAGTCACCATTTCTTTATCCAAACATTGAGCAAATTTATAGGAGACTTCTGAATGATATCCCTCAATTCTTTAAAAAAACATAACCACCCTACCTCTAAAAATAGTTTTGCACAATCTGGAAAAGTATGAACCCAGCTCATGTCTGAAGGTTCAGCTCTATTGGTTTTACCACTTATTTTCATTTTGAATGACTGTCAAATTGCTTCTTCAACAAAACAAACTCTAATTCTATTCAAATCTTGACAATTTGACAAACAATGCTATATTGGGAAACCAAAAACCCCAAACTGCACTCTATCACTTAAACTGATAAATGCCTTAATTCCATTGATAGAGAATTCGACATTAAGTATGAATTAGGTTTACATACTAATAATCTTCATTCAATTCCATCATTAATCCTTTGCTTCGTAAAAACCCAAATACATGGACTTTGATATGAATTCACAGTCTACCTGTCAAAGTGATGAATCCAGGTGCTAGAATCAAGCTTTCTTGATTGTCAAGTGTCCAATTTCATTCCTCAATCTTCTCTAACCACTACGATAAATCCATACGATCACCCTTCAAAAGCCCTAATTTTTCGACCTATTTCAATATTTAATTACACACTGCTAACACTTCGCCGTGAACTTATCTGATCTACGTGCACTTCAGAGGATACGAAATTCAAGGCGAATTTGTCTCATCCTGTTTAATCATCATTATTCCATCACTCAGCAACAGACCACCGCAACTCTCCCTCATGATGATTTGCTTGAAGAATTAAAACCTATCACAATGATCATTCTAGAGGAAACACGTATCAAATCCATCAACCAAGTATGAATGACCTCTCATGTGTGAGAATTTTAAAAAATTTGAACCATAGATGATGATTTTCGAACTGCGCAATTTTATTGTAGCGCACTTGTGTAATTTTTTTAGGCTTGCGCTACAAGAAAGTTTGCTTTAATGATTTTCAAAAATATAACAACTAGCAATGATTTAACTTTGGTAAAATGATCTAGGTCAAAACTTTATGATATTTTTAGGACCTTTTTAATTCATATAAACATTCTATAAGCTCCCTAATTGTGAATTTCGATAAATAAAATCAAAATTGAAAAATAACACTAAGAAATCATATAAACATGAAAATGAAAGAAAAAAGATTCAAACTATCCTAAGAAACAAAATTTTCCAGGAGAAATGAACAAAACCAAGTTTCAAAACATAAACAAATGCATTAATAGTGAAAATAAAAAACAGGCTCTAACATCTGGCTCCTGCTGCAGGATGAAGTCCTCCCTATGAGACTTCAAGAACTTGTAAACCAGTGCCTTCTGTGTTGTAACTGCAACTGCCTACTACTCTGCAAAAATTCCATTGGGTCGTGGAGTCTTTATTCTGTTATTCACACCGGTATATACAATGAAAGTCCAATACTTACCTCACAAGCTGTAAAAATGTTTGAGAAATTGTCCATTAACTGGATTAGACAATTCCTCACCATCCAAAGTCTGTAGCACAAAAGTATTGTTTTCTAGAATATTTGATACTATGAAAGGACCAAACCAAATATTATCAAACTTGCAATCCTTTCCTTTCTGCTCCTTTCTAGCATCCCACCTCAAGACCATATCTCCATTTGAAAAGGTATTCTCCTTGATTTTTCTATCAAACCTTTCTTTAACCTTTGTCCTGTATAGCAGAGATTTTTCTTCTACTGTTTCATGTTTCTGTTGTAATTCTATCAGTGCATAAATTCTTCTTTGAATATCATTGGGTTCCTCTTGAATATCCTGAAGAAATTTCATCACTGGAATACTAAGTTGGACAGGAAACACTACATCAATACCATAAACCAATTGAAAAGGAGAGGTTCCAATGGCCTTTTTTATTGTTATTATGTCTGCCCACAATGCATATTTTAACATAGAGTCCCAAGATCATTTATTATGCTTGAATAAATTCTTGATACTCTGAATAATAATCTTATTACTTGACTCGTCTAACCCATTTCCTTGAGGATAAAAAAGTGTTGAGTGTTTCAAAATAATCCCATTCTTTTCACAGAATGCCACCATAGATTTAGATTTAAAAGCTTGAGCATTATCAGTCAATAATTTCCTAGGACATCCAAACTTGCTAAGAATATTTTCCTGAATAAACTCTATGATTACCTTATCTGTTGCATTTCTCGTGGGAATGGCTTCTATCAATTTGGTAAAGAAATCTGTAGCAGTAAAAATCCATTTATGCTTCCATAAAGATGAAGGATTTATCTCTCCTATGAAGTCCAAACCCCACTGCTGAAATGGGGAATTTACTGCAATTGACTTTAATGGTAATGAAAGCAACTTTTTCTTACCAACAAACTTCTGACAAGGGATACATACTCTTACCTTATGATATACATTCGAGAATAAAGAAGGCCAATAGTATCCAGCTCTTAGTTTCCTTCCAATACTTATGTCCCCCACAAGCACCTTCATGTGATTCAGATATTACTTCTTCAATTTCTAGCTTATCCAAACATCTAAGTAAAATACCTCCTGGATCTTTCCAAAATAGCTGTTGTTCTATCAAATAATATTTAGTAGTTTTCAACTTTAATGACCTAGCAGCTTTCTTGTCTAGATGTTCTGGACATTGTAAATACAAAAAAAAATGTACAATATTTGCATACCATGTGGATTCTGCATAGTGGTCCATAATCTTTTCTTTCTCCTGCTCTGCTTGAAATTATTCATATGTTGGTTGTTCTACCATGAGATGTAGACCTAAAGCTTGGAAATTTGAATTAGCTAACAATTTAGCCAAACCTTGTCCCTTTACTAACTTTGTAGGTCTAATGTAGACATCATATTCCATTATTTTTGCAATCCACTTCCCTCTTTTTCCCTCATTGTCAAGTTGAGTCAAAACATTCTTAATGGCAGCATTAGGAACATAAGCAATAACCTTGGAATGCAAAACATAAATTCTGAAAAACATCAATGCTTTTACCAATGAGTAAGACTACTTCTCTAAAGTGTTGTATTTTATCTCTAAGTCTCTAAGAGTCTTGCTGAAAAATGCAATTAGTTGTTCAAGACCATCCTTATTCTTCTGTAATAAAACAGCAGCCAATGTATCCTCAGATGCAAAAGAAAAAGTTAAAAATTCCTTTGTAAAATTAGGACTTACTAATACTGATGCTTCCGTAGGAGCCATCTTAATCTTTTCAAATGAGTTTTTTTCTTCTGCAATCCACTTGACCTCCTGATCCTTCTTCAACATAAGTGTAATATGTTTGATGGTTTCAGCAAAATTTGGTATGAACCAACTCAGAAAATTAATTTTACCCATAAAAGATTGTACATCCTTCTTGCTCCTTGGTAAACTTATTTTCAGAATTGCTTTCACCCTTTCTGGATCAATCCTTATGCCATCATCTAAAACTAAATGACCCAATAACTTACCTTCTTGTACAGCAAAATGTGATTTTTTTGGATTGAGAGATAAACCATATTTTATGCATTTCAAAAAAGTTTGTTTTAAGTGTTTTAGATGCTCATCATCAGATTGTGAAAAGACTGTAATACCATCTAAGTAAATCACTACAAACTTATCTATTTCCCCTACAAAGGCTATGTCCATAGCTCTTTGAAAAGTAGCTCCAGCATTCATTACTCCAAAAGGCATTTTATCGTACATGAAAGTACCCCAAGGAGTAGTAAAAGTTATCTTTTCTTTATCATTAGGGTGCATGGAAATTTGATTATATCCTAAAAAACCATCAACCATAGAAATTCTTTGTGCACCAACTACCTTCTGCAATATTTGTTCTGTTTTTGGAAAAGGGTAATTATCCTTCAATGAAGATCTATTCAAATTTTGAAAATCAACACACAATCTGATTTCACCATTCTTTTTTCTGACAAGTACTAAATTGGCAACCCATGAAGAATATCGGAGGGGAACAATAATATTAGCATCTAATAATGTTTTCACCTCCTTCTCTATAATAGGAAACAAAGTTGGATTTATCCTCCTTAATTTCTGTCTGAAAGGTTTAACATTTGGTTTCAAAGGCACTTTATGCTATATAATACCAGTATCATATGTTTTCAAATCCTCCTATGACCAAGAAAAAACATCAACATACTCTTTCAATAACTTGATGTACCTGTTTCTTTGTTCTGTTGTGAGTGCCTTTGAGATCTTCACCATTATGGGATGTTCATGGGTGCCAATATTGCAGTCCATTACATTTTCTTCTGAAGATTGTACAACTAGTTTTAAAGGTGTATCATCCTTTGAAAATATCCTCTCTAAAGGCACCAGACCCTTAGGAATGAAATTACTTTTAAGCTCAATAATCTTGTGCCCTACAATCTCATTTTCTGCAATACCCTCTACATGTTCAATTTCGTCATCTTGCTCTTGGTCAATTACAGAATTGGAAAACTCACCTGTCGGCTCTAAAAATATTTTTATCTCAAAATCATCTTCAAAGACTCTCCATTGCTTTATATTATCAGGCATAGAAGATCTGTACCTAACTTCAATAGGATACTTCAACTGTGTTGTTTTAGGAATCTTGAAATGTGTGGCTACTAGGGCAAGAGAATCAGCAGTTTAGTTATGATCCCTAGGAATATAAGTGATATTAAAAGCCACAAAGTAATTGTCTATCATATCCCATACTTCATTGTGGTACACTATCAGATTTCTTGTTTTACTTGATAGTTGTTCATTACTTGTTGAACAACCAACTCGGAGTCACCATACACAGAAATCAGCTAAATAACTAAATCTTTTGCAGCTTTCAAACCTAACAACGAAGCTTCATATTCTGCAGTATTATTGGTGGTAATAAATTCCAATTTATACCTTAATCTTACTGTTTCACCACCAGGAGATATTAGAAGAACCCCTACTCTAGCACCTTCTTTGGATGATGATCCATCAAAATACATTTTCCAAAGTTCATATTCTTGTTCCCTAGTGCATTTGACAGATTTTTCTTTTTCAACTTGTAATAAGCCAAAAGCATCATTATCATCACTAAAATGCAACATACAAGCACCCAAATATTTTTCAATAGCATACAATGGATGATTTGTAGGATTTTTGTCATCAGTCATAATATAAGCAAACTATAATTCTCTATACAACCTTCTGTTTTCACCTCCAAAGAAAGGAATGGTTGCATATGTTAAGTCCATCTGTAGAGTTACGCCAACTTTCTTGGCCCAAGATCTAGAGAGGAGCAATCCAAAATTAGGTGTAATGTCTACTACTACTACATCCATAATCACACTCTTCATTGGTAGCTGAGCTAAACTAACCACCATATCCTTTATCACTCCTAAACATTTTACAGCTCGTGAATCAAAAGCATACAAGTCATGATAAGGTTTTGTTATGCCAAAACCTAAAGCCTCCATGACAACTTCTGGCATTATGTTATGAGATGCTCCTGAATCCAAAAGGCAATTATGTATCATCTGCTCATGAATGGTTAGTGTGATGTAAAAAGGAGGAGATGCACTTGCCTCATTTTCAGTTTTTTTTGCCAAAGCTGACCCAATAAAATTTTTAGGACTTTCCTCTTGTAAATTCACTTTGTCAGAGGTAAGTTGACTGTTTGCTGAACCAATCATTTTCAAAAATGAATTTTTGTAATAAGGATTCTTCATCAACTCAGTGAAAGGCACAGGGATCTTCATTTTGCATAATTCATTTTCAAGATTGAAATTCTGAATAATTTTATTCACCTCTTCAACTTCAATAATCTTCTTTTGTTTGTTGTGGTTCTGTTTTTTTCTCTAATACTGGATCAGACTGCTGTTTAGGAGGCAAAACTACCTTTTTCTTAGGATTTTGAGCCACTTGTTTTGGCCCTGATCTTAAATTTAAGGTTTTCCTTGGATCAGTTTGATATATGATCAACAGTTATAGCAATCACTTCAAGATCTAAATCACTTTTTTGTTTCAAATACATCTGCATCATAATATTCTGAGTTTAAAAAATCCTCCGCAGTCACAAAACCTTCAGTCAACTATTCTCCAAAATAATTCATATCCTGATCTGGATCCTCAAAGAACTCTTCTTCTTCTATTTCTCCTTCATCAATTACATTATTCTGAAGTGGTGGTGGCACCTTTTGATCTTCATTTTCTCTCCTTTCTCATTGTATATCATTGTTTCTTCTTTCTCTTGGAATGAAACGAGGTGCAAACTGTCTCTTGAATTGATTTGGATTATTAGGGTTTTTGTCTCCATCTTGAACAGGTTTATTTGAATTTTTATCTAATTCCAACTTGTTTAGTTTTGTTCTTATTATTTTCACTAGCTTGGCCATCTCATCAATTTTACCTTCTGCAGAGTAGGATGTTGAAACCCATGGAGCTGCCTCTTTCTTACCCTTCCTGTCATATATCTGTTGAGCTGAGTTTCCCTTTAGTCTATTAGGAGCTAATATATTAGACTCCACTTCTAATGATGACTCCTGCATGTTAAGTAAAGTAACAGGTCTTCTTTCTCTCAAGAGTAGGTAAAATTCATGATCAAAAGTATTAGCATAAGTAAGTTTTGCAGAAGTTTCAGAAGGTTTTATCTCTGCAGGAATTCTGTTATACATCTTATTGAACCTCTTCGAAAAATCAGCTATGGTTTCATCTTTCTTTCTTCTAAGAGCTCCAAACACAGTAATGTAATATCTGTGATCCTTAGTATCACCCCACTGTCTCATGAAAATATCCTGAAGCTCTTCTATTATAGTAATACAATTTGTAGGTAACTCTTTGAACCATTTTTTGACCTCTCCATCAAGACTCTGTATGAACATCCTCATCCACACATCCTTTGCCTCAATATTCTGATTATCTACATAGCTGAGAAATGCATCCCAATGCTCCTCAGCTGTGGTCTCACCTTGTCCATTAAAACTAGGTAAGTATTTTTTGTAATCTCCCCCATGGAGAGCATTTAAGGGCTGAGGCAAAACTAGAGATGCATACCTAGCTGCCACCATTCGGTCCATCATATCTAATGGCTAATTTTGGGCTGCCATCTTTAAGTTGACTGGTTTAGATGATGGAAAGACTTGACTAGAACTTGGATGAAAAGGATTTTTACCAACTTTGAGGTGAAATAAAGGGATTTTTCTAGGAGATAAATTCTTTGCTTTCTTGAAAGAATGAGGATCAGTAAAAACCTGAAAATTACTAACAGGGATTGTAGGATTTAGCCAAGATGAATCTTGTTTCTCTTCCTTAAGAATAGAAAAAGGTGATGATATGTCTAGTTGACCAGGGTTACATAGGGCTAGAGATGACTAAGACCTTTTGATTTTCCTAGTTGTTTTAAAAATCTGTTCTGGGTCTGGAACACCCAGTTGTAAAGGTGAACTAGGTCTACTTCTTGTCCGAGTCTTTTAGTAGCCACTGTGAAATATTTGGCGAAATGTAGTCTTCTAAAATTTGTTGGTTTAAGTCCACCTCTCAAAACCAGTTAAATGAAGAGTAACCTAGGGAAAGTAGGATTTTAGCTTCGTACCCGGCAATGGCACCAAATATGTTAGTGCTAGAAATTGTTCTTAGACTATAGAATAACAAGCCAACACAATCTCATAAAACATAATAAAACAAGATAGGTTTTTTTAGGGTTTTTCTTGTACAGTTTGTAAACAAGGAGGTAAAAACTTCACAAGGCTAAAGTAAACACTAAATCATGCACAATTTAAGGACTGAGATGCATAACATATAAAACATAAACCAGATACAATAATCACAGCATTAAATTCCATCCACATTTAACAAGAACTTCTTGAATAATAACCTTAAACAAGAAATGAATATATCAACTGAGTGATTAGACAAATCAGAAATGGAATCAACCAATAGACTAAAATGGCTTATAGTTGCATATATTTCATAATTTAGTCATCAAAAATACATAAGAGTTTTTACACTTAGCTCATAAACCACAGCTTGATAGCCTCCCCTTGCCACAAAAATTGAACGCTTGGTCCTTTCCTGAACTTACATTTATCTTGTTTTTTCAAAAATAGTTCCATAATTGAACAAACTACCTTTAGGTCATCTATCGAATTGTTCAATAAAATTATCATTATACAAAAATGAAATAACTTTTACAAACTAACTAATAACTGATTTTCTTAAAGTACTTTTACAAGTCTTTTACTGCCTTTGCTAAAAGAGCAATTCCTTCTAAAGCCTGGGTCTTCCTTCTAGCCTTCTGGTGATCTGCTTCCAAGTATTCAACTCTTTTTTTCAGCTCCTCATTCTTCTATGTCATCTCTTGAATAGTTTGTTTTAGTTCTGTAAACTGGCTTGTTGTCTGTCTCTTTCTTTTTAAAGCCTCTTTAGAAACTAAAATTAGTTCCTGATAATGACTATTTACCTCTTCCAAATCTTCCCTCAGTCTTCTATTTGCAGTCACTAATCCTTCATGGGTCTCATGCAGGTACTCAATCTTATATTTGTATTGTTTGATACTCCTCTGCAAATTTTCATTTTCAGAATTAATGCACCTTCCTTCTAATACTGGATGCATTCCTTCTTGCATCCAAGGGATTTTCAGCTTTCTGAAGATCTCTTCATCTTCTTCCATATGCTCTATCAAGGTCACAGGGGTTTCTAAATACTCATTGGCTTTAATATTTCATTGGATTGATTGCTTAGCAACCTCTCCTTTCTCTACACAAGAGCTCTTTAAATCATTTTGATGCTGGTCTAAAATCATCTTCTTTCGAACCTCCTTGAATATTTCTGAGATCTTGGTTTCAGTGAAAACGGGTTTATTTTCTTAAACTATTTGCTTTTTACCCTTCATAACCTTTTTATTTTCTGAATTTATTCCTAAGATGAAGAATCTTCAATTACTGTAATCTTCTTTTCATCTAGTTTAGGGTTTAACAGCTTCTTCATATTTAATATGAGTTTGTTCTTTGGCCTACTCTTGGGCCTCCAAGCTATTTCAATTTCTCCTAACAGTTTTTCAACTTTCCCTTGATGTGTAATAGAAGCTAGTTCGACAACTTTCATTTTCTTCCCTCATGACATTGTCTCTTCTTCAAAATGTGTATGTATATCCTGTTTGGTGTGAACCCTAGCTTCATTAGATAATGACCTTTCCTCTTCTTCAGAGAGTACTATAATAGGAACTTGCTCCTACTCTTTCACATCTTCCTTTACACCTTGGTTTAATCCTTTAGGAAAAGCATCTTCTACGGGCTCCATTTCCTTCACTTCTAACTTTGAAACTTTGTTTTGCTCAATATTGATTTGCTGTTCAATTTCAAAGTTTTCATTTTCTTGGTTCATATATTTTCCTGGTTCACTATGTTCTTCATTCTTGACTGTGACTTTCTTTTTAAGCTTTTTGACCAAATTCTGGCCCTTATTCAACTGTCTCTTCTGAGACTGCTCTTCCTTCTCTGTTTGAAAACCAGACCAAAATAGGAAATAGTCCCATGTTTTCTCCTGCTTTCGAAGTACAGTATTTATGACTAGTTTTATAATCCCGTGATGAAACATGGATTGTTTGGTGTGATCCTGATGCTCCCTCGCCCAGCTAGACATCTTTTCTAAATTTTTCAAGAAGAAGAATGGGAGATTCATTTTCGCTTCATGGCTGGGATGTTGCAAAAACCTAAAAGTATACTTGAAAATAAATGCAAATCTCCCTTCACAAGTGATATAACTCTACAGGATTTTGATTGGCTCTATCCATTCTGGTTTAAATTTTTGAATAGGTACGTCCTTTCCCCAATCTACTACTACATATAGAAGTAAGTATTTATGTGCATCAAAGGTGAAAGGAACTTTTTTAAACCAGTATTCACCCTCATCTAAGATCCCTGTAGCTTCTGCTAACAATTCTCTGGTCAACTTAAACTTCAAAGTATCAAAAGTCACCATATCTTTATCCAAACATTGAGAAAATTTATAAGAGACTTCTGAATGATATCCCTCAATTATTTTAAAAAACCTCAACCACCCTCCCTCTACCCTCCCTCTAAAAATAGTTTTGTACAATCTGGAAAAGTCTGAACCCAGCTCATGTCTGAAGGTTTAGATCTATTGGTTTTAGCACTTCTTTTCATTTTGAATGACTGACAAATTGCTTCTTCGGCAAAACAAAATTTAATTCTATTCAAATCTTGACAATTTGACAGACAATGCTATATTGGGAAACCAAAAACCCCAAACTGGACTCTATCACTTAAACTGATAAATGCCTTAAGTCCATTGACAGAGAATTCGACATTAAGTATGAATTAGGTTTACATACTAATAATATTCATTCAATTCCATCATTAATCATTTTCTTAGTAAAAACCCAAATACATGGACTTTGATATCAATTCGTAGCCTACCTGTCAAAGTGATGAATCCAGGTTCTAGAATCGTGCTTTCTTGACTGTCAGGTGTCCAATTTCATTCCTCAATCTTCTCTGACCACTACGATAAATCCAAACGATCTCCCTTCAAAAGCCCTAATTTTTCAACCTGTTTCAATATTTAATTACACACTGCTAACACTTCACCACGAACTTATCTGATCTACGTGCACTTCAGGGGATATGAAATTCAAGGCAAATTTGTCTCATCCTGTTTAATCATCAGTATTCCATCACTCTGCAATAGACCACCGCAACTCACCCTCATGATGATTTTATTGAAGAATTAACACCTGTCACAATGATCATTCTAGAGGAAACACGTATCAAATCCATCAACCAAGTATGAATGACCTCTCATGTGTGAGAATTTTAAAAAATTTGAACCACAAATGATGATTTTTGAACTGCGCGATTTTCTTGTAGTGCATATGTGTAATTTTTTTAGGCTTGCGCTACAAGAAATTTTGCTTTAATGATTTTCAAAAATATAACAACTAGCAATGATTTAACTTTGGTAAAATGATCTAGGTAAAAACTTTATGATATTTTCAGGACCTTTTTAATTCATATAAACATTCTATAAGCCCCCTAAGTGTGAATTTCGATAAATAAAATCAAAATTGAAAAATAAAACTAAGAAATCATATAAACATGAAAATTAAAGAAAAAAGATTCAAACTATCCTAAGAAACAAAATTTTCTAGCAGAAATGAACAAAACCAAGTTTCAAAACATAAACAAATGCATTAAAAATGAAAATAAAAAACAGGCTCTAACAATGGGATCAAGTATAAGACTGATCAGAGGATTAACCTGGAGGGTTATGTTGATTTAGATTGGGCAGGCAGTGCCATCGATAGGAAGAGCACTTCAGGGTGTTGCTTCAGTATGGGATCAGGTGTGATCTGTTGGTTTAGTAGGAAGCAATCCTGTGTGGCACTAAGTACAGCTGAAGCAGAGTATGTCGCAGCTTGTTCAGCTAGTTGTGAGGCAGTATGGCTAAGGAAGCTACTGTCTGATTTATTTGATCTACAGTTGGATGCTACTTGTATATATTGCAACAACCAGAGTAGTGTGAAGTTGTCAAAGAACCCAGTGTTCCATGACAAGTCAAAGCATATCAAGATCTAGTATCACTATATCATAGATATGGTGCAGAGGGGAGCAGTGAAGCTCCAGTATGTTGCGATGGATGAACAGATAGCTGATGTGTTGACTAAGCCATTGAGTAGGGTGAAGTTTGAGTACTTCAGGGAGAAGCTTGGTGTTCTCCAGATCGAGATTCCTCCCAAGAGTAAGTGATGTGTCCATGCGGAGCCCTTCTGACATGGTGAGAGGATTGGTTCCTTCCATGGTCAGATGTAAGTGTTGTGCCCTTCTGACATGGTGAGAGGATTGGTTCCTTCCATGGTCGGATGTAAGAGCTGTGACATGGTGAGAGGATTGGTTCCTTCCATTGTCAGATGTATGTGTGGATTCCACATCCAACATGAAAAATGGTTGGCTCTGTGAAGACACATCTAGTATGAAAAAGGACTAGCTCTGTGTGGATTCCACATCCAGCATGAAAACGAGTTGGCTCTGTGAAGACACATCTAGTATGAAAAAGGACTAGCTCTATGTGGATTCCACATCCAGCATGAAAAAGGGTTGCCTCTATGAAGACACATCTAGTATGAAAAAGCACTATCTCTGTGTGGATTCCACATCTAGTATGAAAAAGGACTAGCTCTGTGAAGACTCGTCCAACCAAAGTGTTCATCCATGAAAGCAAGCCAAAAGTTTCTTTACACACGTGTTCTCTTCATTCAACTGCCCAAAATGCAGCATGTTAATGAGCCCCAGCAACCCATATTTATCAATCCCTTGTGCCCATGGCTACGGAATACGCACAATTGGTCTTCCTGGGACGGAAGGAAGCAAATCGTATGGCTTGTTCTCTACATCCCTCAGCAGTAGAAATTCATGATCCTCATACTTAATTTTCATAAATGCAAGGAATATGTCAGTAGTTCACACCATCCCTTATGGCAGGGCTGGCATATTTGGTTGATATTTTTGGTTTTTGGTCAATCGTCAAGGCTTTGCACCAGGTCGGGTGGGAGCAATATAACCAGGAATGTCCTTGACAGAGACCCTAGTGCGGACAGTGAAGTTTACCACTCTAGATCTAGATGGCCCTGTCTAGGCAGTCACGTCTTCCTGTTCCCTTGCTTATGTCCTTATCTTCCTCTTGGTTGGCACTAGGGAGCGTTGTTGTTTCCCCCCTCATTTCTTTGTCGGGATGCTGAATGACCCAATCTGCATGATGGTGACTTCTTATATTATGGAAACTAGCTAAATGGGTGAGTCTTGTTCACTAGAAATATCAACTGTGTTGGGGTTACTCTACATCCCGTAACACTTACCCACAGTTGTGAGGCACTCTCACCTTCACCCTACAACTCTCCCAATTCGCTCAACGCTCTTTGGAGACCTATCTCAATCACTCTATGCAACTGCAAATCATCTTAATGGTCCTTCCATCCTATGTCAAACCCCTTCATATAACATCTAGGCGATCCATCATTCATCATTACCAAATCATCCATGGTGATCATGACGAAATGCTGCATTAATTACCCAAATCCACCGTTGATTATTCCAACCCAACGATCGGATCATCCATAAATGTGCGTTGCTTCACCAAGCATTGTCAGCTAACTGATTTTAACTACCCATGTTTATTGCTGATTTGAATAAATCGCAGCCCTATGGCTATCACGGTCTAGCTACCTAACTGTGTTAATTCCCCCTATCCTTGCACAACTCCTTCCTTCTGGTGCACCCTTCCTATTTCTATATATCCTATTTTTTTAGTTTATTTTTCATTGCGCACTGCCTCATGTATTGCATGGTGCTTTCTCCATTCGATAGGGCTTCAAGCGGCTACCTTTCACAAGATTTGGAAGCACTGCCCCATTTAACTGCTGTAATTGAACTGCGCCCCTAGAGGTAATAGAATTAACAAGATAGGGACCTAACCAGTGCATCTGTAACTTACCTAGATGATTCAATAACTTGCTATCATAAAGCATCAATAAATATCCTTGCTGAAACTGTTTGTTTTTTATATGGCGATCATGCCACGCATTCTGTCGATCCTTCTTGACGCGTTGACGGAATACTACAATAAAATGGTCTTCTTCAAGCTGCATCAACTGTGTTGCACACTCTTCTAAGGCTGCGTCATCATCCATGTTGGTTGTTGCTGCAATGTGCAGGCTGGGGACAATGTACTCCATAGGCATGAATTCCTCTTTCCCATATACTAATTTCAACAGTGTTTTCCCCTTCAATCTCTTGCAAGTGGTGTGATACGCCCAAAGCATAGCTGGAATCTTCAAATCCTAGTCATATCGATTAGCATTACATACCTTTGTAAGTGCATGCACCAATATTATGTTGAATTCTTCTACAGTCCCATTTTTCTGCGGATGATATGGTGTACTTTTCTTGTGTTGTATCTGTAGTTCCCCTCTCATTGCTCTTACTGTGCAATTGATAAAATGGCTAGCTTAGTCACTCATCAATACTCTTGGACATCCAAACCGCATCACAATTTTATAAAATAGAAATCTTGTTTCTTTCGCAGCAGTGCAGTCCACAACTAGGGCAACCTCCGCCCATCTTGTCAAGTAGTCTATTGCTGTGATTATTAACCATGCACCAATTCTTTTTTTGAGTGGTTTGATTGGACCTACAAAATACACGACCCATTTATCGAAAGGTTGCAAGGTCACTTACGGTACTAGCGGCATCTCATATCGTCGCGATGGTTTCCCAGTGCATTGACATACATCACAGCTTTGCGCATAATCTATCGCATCATTATGGATGGTAGGGCACCAAAGACCTACACGAAGTACCTTCCTTATTGTTGCACGACCCCTGTAGTGGCCCCCAATGACTCCTACATGTGCTTCCGCTAAGATCTACCCTTGTTCATGTGGCAGGACACATCACCGCAAGATTTCATCTGGTCCCAGCTTATACAGGTGTCCGGAAATCAACTGATAATCAGAAGCTTTAACCACCAACTTCTTCTTTTGACTTGTGGAAATTTCTTCTGGTGTGATTCTTGTCACCAAAAATTGGATTATTGGGGCATAATGGTCATCTTCCATGTCAACTCGAAATAACTGCGGATCGGGAAATCCGTCTTCAATATTAGTAGGCTCTTTTCCTATTTCAATTCTCGATAAATGATTGGGGCCAGCATTCAAGTGACCTAGATTTACAATTATTTCAAAATCAAACTCCTGAAAGAGAATTAACCAATGACATATCTTCCCCCCCAACATAGGCTTATTGACCAGGTACTTCAAAGTAGAGTGGTTAGTAAACATCTTGAAGTAGCCACCTAAAAGGTAATGCCTAAATTTTTGCAGTACATAGACCATCTCCAGAACTTCACGTTCTATGGTTGTGTAATTCTTCTCAGCAAATGACAAATTTCGACTAGCGAAAGCAATTGGGTGATCCATATCTCCTTCTCCTGGCTGTGCAAGCACTACTCCTAGCGCAACAGAAGATGCATAAACATGCACGTGGAATTATTTTGTTCAATATGGGAATATAAGTATTGGTGTTGAATCCATCTTGGCCTTCAGCGTGTCGAAGCTACTTTGACATTCTAGAATCCATATAAAGACAACATCCTTCTTCAGTATTTTCTCCATCGGGGAGTGATTGTAGTGTATCCTTTAATAAATTTTCCATAATATCCAATGTGGCCCAGCGTCGCCCTTAGCATATTTACATTGGTCAGTGGTGGCAAGCTCAAAATGAGCACTATATTTGCAGTATCAATGAGTAATCCTTGCTTGCACATGATGTGACCCAATGGTATCTCAAATGGTGCACAAAAAATGCACTTCTTGGAGTTCAGCGTGATCTGATCCTGTTGACACCCTCCAGCATCAGTTGAAGGATTTCCAAATGATCCTTGATTAGGCCATACACTGTCCAAACATCCATATACACTTGTAGGAACTTCTGAATGAAATATTTAAATGTCACGACGACAACGTGGGAAAATATTGTGGTTGCATTCTTCAACCCAAAAGGAATCACCGTGTATTGGAAGCAGTCCCACTCAGTGACAAATGTGGTTTTGTGTTGATCCTCCTTGGCGATTATGATCTGGTGATAACCAGAGAATCCATCTATGAAAGAGTACATTTCTTGACCACCTACTCCTTCAAGTACTTCATCATTGAACGAGGTTGGAAAGGGGTCATGCATACAAGCATCATTTAATTTTATTAAGTTGATACAGATCCAAACTTCACCTATTTTCTTGTCTTGGACCACCATGGGACTGATCCATTTTGATTCTTCTACCAGCTCAATGATTCCAGCATCCAGCATCCGGTTAATTTCAGCCTTGAATCTTTATTTGTATCCCAGATTCAAGTGATATGGTCTATGTCATATTGGTTTCGCATCTAGTTTTAGCGGGATCTTCATCTCTCCTAGATCACCCAGTATCCCCTTCATTTCTAAGAACTTTGTCAAAAATAGATCTTGAAATTCATGTAGCAGGTCTGTGATTTTTTCCATTGTCTCCTTGTCCCAATAGTCCCCTACACTTGCAAATTTTGGGTTCTCTTCTGCCCCAATGTTAACCTTTCTGATATTCAATGGCTGGCTCATGGGATCAGTTGGTACATCTGGTGCTGCAGCATCCCTACTTCCTTTTATCTTAGGGATATTGATATTTCATAGCTCATCATCATCTTCAGGGTCTCTAGACATGTAATAGCATTCCATTATCGACTGCATGTGGCACTGTGCATGTGGATCCACAAGGTATGCAACTGGTACAACTTTTAGAACCACATCCCGAATAATCTGAAGTGCATTGTTAGCATCAACGTTAGCATCCACAAAACAGAAGCTCTGTGTAAATCAAACCGTCAGCTCCTACCAAGTGATTATGTCCCTTCACAGCTACGTTGATACATACCATGATCTTGGCATTTCATCCAGGGTATGAATAAAGGCATGGACCCATTCATCCTTTGGTCATGATTCCCACAATGTTTGGCATTCCATCAAATGACCTCTAGGGTCATTCCATCCAACATACCTCCCAGCATGGTATGCCTCTGCATTGTTTAATTGAACTATCATCAAGCATTGACACTGGGCCCATCTAGTAATTGTCTTTTCATGAGTTTCCCACCAGCATGCTGGAGTAGACTTCAGTGCTTCCTCCGGTGCCAGCAATCGCTGCGGTTTCGAGACCTTTTCTTCAAATTCCATTAATAACATAGAAAGTTTGGGAAGCCCTTCATAAAGTGGTAATTTGACAATCTCAGTCACAACATGGAAAAATGACTGCGTGATTAATATGCACTTTCTAAAGGAAACCTCATGCATTCAATTTTTCCAATTTTCTAGCACATCCTCAGAATCAGAAGATGCAAAACTAGCATTGTGCCAACCAAGTTCGCCATCATCCATGGGGTGAATATAATCTTCAGAGATATTGTAGGCATGATCCCACCCCCTGACAACTTCATCTTTTACTGGTTCAATGTATCGCCTACCTTCACCAGGATCCATAGGCGCGATGACCCGAATATCTTTGTTCTCAAAAGTGATCATCCACTTTTTGAAGTTAATGAATGCCATGCTATCGTTGGCCCATCCAACCCCTAGTAGTGTGGGGCATGAGCCTTCACCATTAATAAATTCAATTACACCAAAATCAGCATGATTCCTCATACCTTCAACATCTACGACCAGGTTAGATACCCATCCAATTGGTTTCCCCTTCGCCTGATTGGATAATCCCAGCTGCACTGGGGACCATCCCAATGTCGGTTGCCCCATCTTTTCCCATGTCTTCTTTGTTAAGATATTTATGTCTGACCCTAGATCCAAAATGACCAATTTGAATTCATAGTCTCCAATCTAAATATTCATACGCACCTCCTTTCCTGTCTTTTTCTTATGTAAAGAGTTCACCGTGGACTCCTTACCCGGACAACGCAACAAATTTATAATCTCAGCCAAATCATCTGGGTCTTTTGCTAGCGATAAACAACTATCAAAGAATTTCTACAAGGTACCATGTTGTCGCGATGGTCCTGCCTCTAGTGTAGAATCAAAAGCAGGAGACATTTCATAGACAGTTGACTTACCAAGATTTCTTCCGATCCCATCCCGTGCTCCAAAAAATGTCTCCTTTTCAGTTGCGATATCGAATAGTGCCTTCTTCTGTCTAGCCATTTGAATATGTGGGCGGGTCCCATCCTCTCCTGTTGTGGCTCCAGTGCAGCTGACAATGACAACGTCAACATCCACTATTCTGGGATCCACTGAGATAGTTGCTATTATCGACCCTTGATTCTGGTTTATTGGGGGATTCTGAGTCAGCGGCGGATTTTGGTTCAACAGGGGGTTCACAGGTTGGTTCAAATTCTGAGTCTGGATTGGAACTTTATTCTAGATCTGCAACTGTTTAAGGTTTTGCAGCTGATTCTGAGTCTGGACCTAGTTCGGGCCCTGCAATTGAGGAACGTTCCCATCCTGCCATCTTGTGATTAACTGTGGGCAGTTTTCAACCGTATGATCGATCATCATGTAATTTACATGAGCATTGCAATTGCAAGCGATCTCTCTAGTATTTCCCAAATATCCCACAATTTTAACACTGGATTGATCCATGACCTCGTCCTCCTCCTCATCTAAATCCTCCTCCTCTTACTCGTAATCCTCCGTGAAATCCTCCCTCTTGCTGGTACTGCGACTGAGCCATCTATTGGGGCATGGGATTCAACTGTTGTTGAACATACTATGTAGCTTGAACATACTGTGGCTACGGTTGAGGCATCATCATTTGATTGTACTGTGGCTGTGGCATAAATTGCGCCTGTGGTGCGAACTATGGTTGCGGCTACGATGGTATAAAGTGCATCTGCGGCGGTGGTGTATCCTGTGGTTGAGCATTTACCATCTAAGGCTGCGTCTGCAGCTACTTTACAATGCGAGGATCTTCGCCCTTCACAAAGTGTGAATCATATGTTCTCTCCTGTAGCAGATCATATGCATTACAGTCTTTATCTTCATGTCCCACTAATTTATAAAAGAAACAATATAGGTTGGCTAGTTTTGACACTATCTTATTCATGTAGCTACACACTTTGTGTCGGTTCCCATAAAATTGACATATGTGACACCATGGTACACTGTCGCAACTTAATGGGTTCAGCACTCCTGAAACTATATAATTTCAGAAACTGGGGAAGTTATCTTTGGTGTGTCCATCTGCGTGACACCAAGTGCACCAAAGATTTCCGTGATCTTCTTTCTCCTTCTTGATGTCTTGTAACTAAAGTGTTATATTTTCCAGCTACGCCTAGATTTGATTCATTCCAATTGCACTCTCTCCAACCGGTGAAGCTTCCAACTTCATTGCAATCTCCAGAGCCTCGCTCTATGTTGTGATCTTCTGCTGCATCAGTGGTTGTCGGATATGCGGTACCAAGGCTACGATAAACCACTCTTTATGTTGGACCCTGCTCATACCAAAGCTGACTCGTGCCATCAATGTTTTAATCCTTTGGTCAAAGTCCCACATAGTTTCATTCAGAAACTGCTTGATCTCTTTCAACTCAATGATGTATTGTGCCTCTAATTTAGGCTTCTAGAATTCTTTGATCAATCCCCTTCGAACATCATCCAAATTATTTGTAGGGTCCCCCATAGGGACCTATATAAATTTCATGTACTAATCTAGCGCACAACCCCGAAGAGTAGTTGCTACTTGGCCCTTCTTGACATCGTCATCCATGGATTGTCTAACAGTCCATACTGCCTCACAAAGGAACTAGTACTACCCGGGATCATCTGTCCCATTCCCATGGAACAAAGGTAACTTAGTATTGTCTCCTGCCATCCTTGGCCTTCTTCGTACAGACTTTGATCTACTACTAGAATGTTGTTGACACGTCGGACAATCCAACATAGAATTCGTGTTTCTCCCTGAGTTTGAAGTGGTGCGCGGAGGTGTGGGCACATTGATGCTAGGGTTTGATCTTATCATTGTACAGGGCGTAGTCTGGGTCTATTCTTCCTCTTCGTCACTGTAGGGTTTATTCATCCCATGTGGTTGTCCTTCATGGTTTTGCGTTTGAATCGCAGCAGGATCTCCCCCTGTCCTCTGCCTCTTCTCTTGTCAAAACCTTACTCCTCCCCTTGTATAACCACTTTCTTCCTCGGTTTCCCTCACAGTCTCGTCAAAACTTGCACCCATCTACCCATTACCTTCCCATTCGTCTCCCCTCTTTAGTCGCGGTATCCACTGCCTTCGCACACCCGAGTTCTACTACTGTAGGTGCATCTTCAATATACACTTTTCATAGATAAGCCTTTTAATTGACAGTTGTAGAGATAATAAGAACCTACCTCTGGGCCCATTGAAAGCTTCTCTTTCCGCTTTGCTATAAGACTTGGTAGTGTCGACTGCGAGCTCCGTAATGTAGCCTTCTAGGAGATTATCCAGCTAGACCTCAATAGCTCGCGATGTTCTGTTGTTAGTTTCTTGCAGTTCCTAGATCAATTCAAGTGTCCAGGATGTTGGTTCTCCTCCTTGGAAATTTGTCTTCTTGTATGTAAACTGATCCAACCACTCATATAGTATAATGGGAAACTCATAGAATAAATACTCATGAGGACCTTCATGTATGTAATTCACCAACCACTTGTTTGTGGTCAATCCAAGGTTCTGATTTTCTGCTTCAGCAAATTCTCACAACTTCTGGTCAAATAAATATTGGATTTCTGGTCGCGTCGGATGCCACATCCCCTCCTCTCAGTCGCAACAAGGTCCCACAAATGGAACCATTTGTTGGCTCAACCTTCAACCAACAAACCCAGTCGACATGGGTCCCACTCTATCGACACTCGACTCACCACGATCTCCCTAAGCATCGTCCCGTATAAGTTTTACCCTGTCCAGCAGCACCCGCAAAGCAGATGAGGTCTCACCCAAGATGTTTAAGGGAGGGATAATGTAACCAAGTTTCCACAGTATAGAAGAGGGTTAGGGCATCAACAGTTCATCATCTTAACAACCAGATCAGGTCAACTTTTCTAACAGAACCATTCATTATTGCACATCATTCATTCATAATTCTAATAGATATCGATCGAAAAACATGACAACATTCATAAACGATAAAAAATTGCATCATAGATCCATATTTCAGATTCACTTAGCATTCATCATCAAGATTGCAAGAACAGAAAGATAAAAAAAGACAAAAGAAGATAACAATGATTCAGATGAACATTCCTCTTATCATATTACTTCTGTGCAATCACCCACAGATCAAAACAGATAACAATTCATCTTAGAAAAATAACAACTTGTTCTCTCTATGCATGTATTGATCCATCTATCAATTGGTTCATAATGGTATCTTCATTCACAATTGTTCTTTATATATATAGGCTTGTGCGATTACATTCATGGTCCACTTCTAACTAAATCCTAACTAATTTAACTGACTAATGACCAATATCCACAAAAAATGGTCAACACGTACAAAAACTGACACAAAATAATCAAAAGTAGTCTATCTTCTCACTATCGTGCTTTCTTCGTCTTGTGCAGTGTCTTCTGCGCTTGTGCAACATCCACAATGCTACACAACTTACCCCAACCCCTTGCCAATAATAGTTTCTAAGTGATTTAGGGAGTTGCAACTAAGAAATTGATTTAAAATATTCCATAATTCCCTTTTTCAATCTTTTATATTTTTTTCATGGAATTATGGGGAATTTAGACCCTAGCCAAAGACAACATGAAAATGGTTCACGCCTTGCTAGTGTGAAAGGTGTGAATTTTTTTTTTTGAATGTACTCCTTTGTTAAGGGAAATAAATGACTGATTTGCTTCCAAATTGTATACATTACATATCCATGACATATGTTGGCCTAACTTTCATTCGACCCAGGTTCAAACCCTTTGTTCGTCAACAAGACCCAAGATATCGGCTCGACAGAGGAGAACTTTGTAAGAAACACTTGCGATGCAAATGAAGTCTCATCTTAGATATCTTATGGGGATTTCTAGAACCAAGTTTCTGCAGTTATGTCGAGGATTTCACTCTATAAGTCTATCAAGTCACTCAACCAAAACTGGGAATTATACTTATGTTCTCATACATCCATTCAAGATAACCATATACCATTCCATCGACATATATGGAAACATAATCATAAAGCATTAGCATATGTTAACTCAGTATAGGTGTGACACATATATAAGTTCATTCACCATTAAATCGGTGGGACACATTTAAATAGGATTACTTATATTAAACATGCATTTGACACACCATAAACATTAAAACACACAAAGACAATATATAACGTCGAAACCCATCGAGGAAAATCCACAAAGGTGCTCTTCATCTGGCATGAGAATTGGTTTGGCACCTTTGGTCTACACACTCAACTTGCAAACTCTTCTTTTGATCTTGTTTACAATTCATACATTCATATCTTGTCTCGTGCTCTTGGGTTTTGGTCTCTCTCTCTGAATGGTCGATCCACACACAAATTGGATCGATGCTCTAATTAAGTAACTCTCTCTATGATTAATCTTCAACCCACACACAATTTGGGTCAGTGATTTTATAAGCTTTTCCACTTTTACTATCCTTGATTCAACTGTTAACCGAATCTCAACTGTCAGTCGATAGCATGACTTTCTATTTTAATACATTCAGTTATCTCTAAAAATAAGCACTATCATCCCAAAATACAATCATGCTTTATTACTAAAAGCAAGATGTTAGTCTAACTAACTCTTCCCACAAAATCAATCGAACTCTTCTTTTTGACTTTTTTTATTCCACGTTTTTAATGGTTCCTTCTGTCACAAATACTTCCGTCACAGCTTCTTTCATTGTGCGACCAAAATATTCTTCTTTCCTAGTGGAATTCTGGCAGAATTTTGTGTGACTTTTCCTAGGGCCAACAACATATGAATGATGTAGTGATCATGTCCACAAAAGATTACATAGTGGATACATGTCACACACACACACACACATAGATGGATCATGGCCACGAAAATGATACAGAGTAGATCTATTCCAATCAGAAGATCATAGCCATGAACAGATACACAATGGATTTATGTCTCAACATGTATCATTAGAGAAAATTGTAACAGAGTTGAGTACTAGTTCTCCCCATGGTACCAATGGCATATGATCTGTGGTATATTCTTGTGCAACTAGGGAAATAACAAAGTGTGGGGATGTTATTGTTGGCCCAAGGTCTTCCATCCAAACTGTCAATAAGTATGAGTCATGCTCATGTGAATAGATGATATGAAGTCGAACATGGAGGACATAGTTTGATTACCGATCATTGATGTATATTGTTAACAAGAAGAGTTTGATTGCATGAGGTGGCCATCAAACTAACTTAACATTACATTACCAAAAATAAAATGTAATAAAAAAATTTGATGACAGCTCATAAAATAAAAAATAAAAATCAAACTAAAAGTATTTAAAAAAATCCATCTCCTCCTATAAAATAAAAAATTAACCATATATCAAGCATAGAGAGGCATCAAATTTATACATGTGTAATTTTTGGATACTAAAAAAAAATTAGATAAGAAAAATTAACGCTAGCTTAGGATTAAAATCATTTAGTAACTGTGTCAAAGTTAGAGATGTGTTCTGGCGTCATTAAGCATGGAAGTTGTCATTTATTTTCCTGCACTGCATCCCGGGGGCTTGTAGTTATTCCACGTACCAACCAGTATATCGAATGGCTTTTCATGTACCTATGGGTATATAGAAAATTACTTCAAGTACTCGGCAGTATATCAGAAGGATCCTGTCGAACAATTGTGCATTAGAGAGCACCACTATGGAGTTGAGCTGTCAAAACCCCAAAAATTCCGAAAAATTTAAAAATTTTAAATTTACAAACATTAACGTAAAATGCAGTTTAACTAATCATTAATTAGTCATGTCTTAACAGCTTTCTATTGAATTCATCAGTTGGTATGTTTAGTTATAGAACAGATCTTTCAGTTTACTGACTTTTGTTCCTCTTGTGACCATAAGGTGAACTGTTATGCAATACTGGGCTTACTTAGCTTTCGAGCTAACGCAACGGTTTCCACTTTTCTTACAGATGTACAAGTAAGAGGTTGTGGCGCTGCATTTTGTAATTCTAGAGTATTTACTATAAGTTCATCGTAAAGGAAACAGCTCAAAAGAAATTAAGAAACGAATCATTTCAACTTATGTTAAGGTATATTTAAACTGGTTTCTTTCTAGCAAAAGTAATTTATGTTCCTATTGATCTGTCATCATCTCTATTTTATTACAGTTGTAAATTATACAAAAGTATCTTAATAAATATTTACAAATCAGAGTAGAGAAACAGAGTTATGAAATCTATATTAAGGATCCAAATGTAAGCAAGCATTCTAAGTTAAATGAAAACTGATAAGGGGTTTCCAGTAATACTGCGAGGGTTTAGCCTATCCTTGCCAAGTCCTCACTTATTATTGA
>LPNX010470753.1:32749-44047 GCA_001517045.1 Pseudotsuga menziesii
GCATGCAGTGTTGGTTGATGAAAATCGCTCCACGACTTTGGATAAACCTTGATCAAACGAATGATTGGAAAATCATTCCTCCATCGAATTTGTTGGTTAACTATAGAACACCACCCACTCTACGTTGATAAATTAAACTGCTATCGTGGCAAAACCATAGCCATACCCTGCGTGGATAAAAGCGTTGTTGCTAACCCTAAACTTCATTGTCTCCACTTCATGCGGCGTCTGTCGCTCTACGATGGTGCTATGCACCTCTGCGTGGCCTCTCCTCTGTAAAGCATTCTCCATGTTGTTTCCCGGTCGTGTCTTGGTCCATACGTTGCATGTTGAGGTGCAGTCCTTCGTCCCTCCATTATACTCTTCTCTGTTATACTGAACCGAACCCTCGCCGATGTTAACACCTCCCTCCAGGGTTTTGATGGTTGGACCTACCACCTTTGAACTCTGAGCAAGTTTGAGAGTTTTTCTTTTTTTTTCTCCTGGCAGTAGTGTTACCTCCCTACGCTGTTAGTTGGGACGCAGTTACCAGCGGTCGTGCTTCCTCAAATGAACAGGTGAGAAAAAGACTTAAATATTTGCTTACTGTCTTAGCTTTAAGTTTTAAATGCAGGTTACAGCATTATAATGTAGGGTTTAAACTTCATGAATGCAGGTTTTACAACTCCATGAGCGCGGCCCTTGGTAAGAAGATTGGGGCAGCAGGTTGCAATACTAGTAAGCCTGGTTACACCATGGCTTGTCCTCCTTATGGTTTCAGTTGGAATCTTCGGGGTTGGCTTAAGAAGCCCGAAACCCTTACTGTTTCATTCTGGTCTTAAGGCTGTTGGTTAAAGACTTAGCAGATGAAACCCTTCACGCGATGTGAGGGCGTTACGGCTTAGGTCGGGGTTGTAAATATTAGCTGTCTTTTATGCTTTAAATGCTGTAATTAGAAAACTAGGATGCAAGCCTGTTTGCAAAGAAGTTAAGACCTCGACTTCGACTTCTTGTCTTACTGTAAAATTTTGATTTTGGAAAACACTGGGTGTTTTCGCCCACAGTCTACAATATAATAAATTGCCTCTCTTCTTCTGTAGCTTTTGTTGTATTACTGTATTTATTTTTAATTTGCGACCTGTGTATGCAATATATAAAAGAAATACAGGCTTATGGCAGCCTTGTAGTGTTGATTTATAATGTGGCCGTAAGTAAATTATTGTCTTAATTTATAATTATTAATTTATTTTCATAAACTGGAAATTATAGGGTTTAAACACTAATTTTACAGTGTGAGAATCATTTATGTTTCTTAATTTGATATTATGTATTAAAATACAAACTCTGTTTGTATCTGTAAATAAATAAATAATTGATTATTACCCTATAGATTAAGCTCGATGTACGGGCTGTCTATTGTTCTGTTATTTATCTTTACTTTTAATTATGCAACTGAGTTATTTTACTAAAGATAATTTCTTTTATAATATTACTGTTAGGGTTATGTACCTTGATTTACTTATTATGTATTAACTTCTTAAATGATATATAGGGTTCATACCCTTATACCAATATCATAGCTGTTGTTACTACTTTCTTGCATTATTCTTGGTCATGTTAATATACTGTAATTTATCTTGTTATATAAAGAATTCTGTGGTCAGAGTGCTCTCCAAATTATTGTTAAATAGATTTGTTATTAAGGTTTCTGCATTGGCTTTATACCCTGACTTCTATTTATTAGAAACTGTAATCTTTTTAATGCCAAGTGCATACCTTTCAAATTATGTAAGTCTGTTATACTCTTATTATATTTTATTATTATCTTCAAGTATTATTTATTTATTTTGTAATACACAGAGTATAAATAGTTTATTTATACATAAACCTTATTTATTTATACATTGAGTATAAATAGTCTAAGTTTGCAATTGTAAAAAATAAACTACTACTTTAAGTGTTACATTAGTAAGGTTTTTATATTGTATGTAATATAGATACATTACTATTGATACAATAATGATATTACTCCTTACCAATGTTTCTATGATTATTATTTAATGTTGTTATCCAATGTTTGGTTTGGAATATCTATTTAGTTATAAAGCCTGAGTATATTTACATAATACTGATACAATATTTTAAGTTTTAACTCATATACATATATATAAAAATTCCTGTGTATATAATAACATTCATTTACCATAAGTGAAAATAGAATAACATTTTTGTAATCTGTTGAAGCTTAGTTGAAATAAAAGAAGATTTAGTAATTAAATAACTGCATTCTTAACCAAGATATAGACTAACATCGCTAGGATTTAACTGTAAAATCTAACCCATAGGTAATTACATCCTACTGTTAGTATTGTCTTTTCAGTATTTAGAGGTTATATTCTTTCAAACTGGAAGACAAACAATTATAAGATTTAAACAACAGAAATACTTAGTCTATCTTTTCTTTATTACAGCTAGCATTTACTGTAAACAAAGATACAGTACTTAGGAATAGTTTTTAAGACTTATAAGAAAATAACTTATGAATTTGTGAAACACTTGTAGTCACGAAAAGTAATTAAATAGGAAACTCGGTTCAGAAGGATACTACTTCTCAATACCGAGATACTGTGCTGGAGTACGGTCTGGTGAACCCAGATGTGGAAAAACACAGTAATTCTTTAACTCAGCAACAGATTTAACTACTAATAAGCTGAGATACTCACATCACTAAACTAACTAACTATTCAGTCATATAACAAAACATAACATGTAACCATTCATACTCATTAAACATAAAGAGATAAGTGACAGAACCTGTTTAAACTGGGACAACAACAGCAATGGGAGGCCGTTCCTCCCTACCAACTCCTGGAGAGCATTCAGACAGCGACTTCTCAGGACCCCCGAGCTTGCTCTGGTCTCCCTGGCTGGAACTAGGTGCAGCAAAGTCAGATACCAGTCTTCAAACTCCGTATTAACTCAGAACTATCAGTCAGTTCTCTCAACCAAATAGTTGTAATGAAATCAAGTTACTACAGCAATCCTCTTAGAACAACTTCCTTACTGTATTTCCCTCTTCCTCAATGAATTTCCTGAATAACATTCACATGAATGAATTCTCTCTGGAAAATATCTGAGCAGCCTCAACTCTCTTCATTGAGTACTTTTAAAAGATTGCCTAGGTCTTTTTTGGGTTAGTTGTCATTTAATGAGCCACCTGCTCTGATCCCACTTTCTTGGGGGATCATGACCCCAATTATAGGGAAGTTGCCGCTTGCAACTTAGGAAGTGTTTGAGGATGCTGCCACTTGCCTTTTGCCTTTCCACCTAGTTCCATCCACCAGTTTGACCAGTAACCTCTTTTTTAACAGCTCTCCCATGCTGTTGTCTCCACAATTTATTTATTAATAATAAAATATTCTGAATTACACTCCATTTCTGTTGACTCTGCTAAGTCATAAATTCCTATTTAGCATTAAATTTAACATAATGTCTCAAGAATATAAATAAATAGTTTACATTATTTTACAAAATTGGGGTATGTGACATACACACCCCCTTAAAATGTAACATCGTCCTCGATGTTACTTATTCCTCAACCTCTGCAACCTCCTGGAACAGATTCGGGTATGCTTCTCGCATCTTACTTTCCAGTTCCCAGGTAGCTTCTTCAGGACTAAGGTGCTTCCATTGCACCTTCAGCTATCCATTTGTGCGGTTCCACAGAGTAATTTCCCTCCTCCCGAGGATACAATCCGGTTCCACCAGAACTTCTCCTTCTGGTTCCACCTGTACAACATTCCAATCAATCACATGAGTAGCATCATGAACATACTTTTTTAGAATAGAAATATGGAAAACATTGTGCACTTTTAAGTTAGGTTGTAACGCTAGCTGATATGCAACTTGACCAATTCTAGATAAAATTTCAAACGGACCACAGTAACGTGGCGCTAATTTTGCACAACTCCCTAGTCTTAGGGAGCTCTTCTTTGGTCTTACCTTTATGAACACGTGCTCACCCACCTGGAACTCTTTAGGAGTTCTTTTTAAATCTGCTTGGCTCTTTTGTCGATCCTGGGAAACCTTCAAATTCTCTTGCACATGTTTCACAATCTGTTCCATTTCTTTTAAAAATTCGGGTCCCAACACTAATCTATCTACTGGATTATTCCAGGAGATAGGAGTGTTACATTTACGCCCATACAGAATTTCAAAAAGACTGAACTTAGCTGATGATTGATAATTATTATTGTAAGCAAATTCTGCTAAATGTAAGTAATCCTCCCACTTACCTGGCTGATCCTTAACATACATTCTTAACAGATCTTCCAACACCTGATTCACTCTTTCTGTCTGTCCATCTGTCTAAGGATGGAAAGAGGTGCTGAAATTCAGTGTTGTGTTTAATCCTTTAAACAAGGATTTCCAGAAATTCCCTGTGAATTTAGGATCCCTGTCTGAAATAATAACCTTAGGTACTCCATGTAACCTAAAAAATCTGCTTTAGAAATATATCAGCTATATTGGCAGCCTTGTAGGTAGTCTTGACAGGAAAGAAGTGTGCTGCTTTACTTAATTTGTCCACCACCACGATAATTGAATCATTCTGATTCTGATTTCTGGGTAATCCAGTAATGAAATCTAAGATGATTATCTCCCACTTCCAACTAGGAATAGGCAAGGGTTGCAATAAACCAGCTGGATGTTGGTGTTCTATTTTCACTTGTTGACAGTCCAAACATCTAGCTATATACTCAGCTACTTCAGATTTCATGTTGGGCCAGAAATACTATTTTCTTAACATGGTGACAGTCTTCTAGTAGCCTGGATGCCCTGAGTAAGGGGTTTTATGAAATTCATCCAGAATCAGCAATTTAACTTTAGGCACATTAGGCACTTACAATCTGTCCTTAAACAATAAAAATCCATCGTTATTTAGACTATAACCATTTATTAAACTTTCTGTAGGTTCTTCTTTAGCTGTAACTTGTAATTTTTGATAAATTTCATCCAATTTTATCCCTTCAGTCAACTGTTCATTTAAATCAGAAGAATAAGTACTGATCGCTGCTATAAAATTCAGCTTTGCATTTCTGCTTAAAGCATCAGCCACCTTATTTTCTTTTCCTTTTATGTGCTGAATTTCGAAATCGTATTCACTTAAGAAGGCTAACCATCTTGCTTGCCTTGCATTTAAGTTAGGCTGATATAAAAGGTATTTCAAACCTTTATTATCAGTCATTAAAATAAACCTTCTGCCTATTAAGTGGTGCCGCCACATCTTTAAGGCATGAATAACAGCAGCAAGCTCTAAATCATAAGTAGCATAATTCTTTTCATGGATTTTTAATTTCCTTGACTCATAGGAAATGACATGCCCATCTTGAGTCAGCACACTGCCTAATCCATCATTACAAGCATCGGTGCAAACCACGAAATCCTTATTGGGATCCTCTATTCTTAGAATACGCGCAGTTGTTAATAAAGTTTTTAATTTCTTAAAAATTTCTTTACATTTTAAGCTCCAATCAAATTTCTTTCCTTTCTTTTGCAAGGAAGTGATTGGATTAGCTATTTTTGAAAAGCCTTTGATGAATCTCCGGTAATAATCGGTAATTCCCATGAAGGACCCAACATTCGTTACGTCTTTTGATACTGGCCAATATTCGATTGCCTGGATCTTTTCAGGATCCACTGAAATCCCTTCCTTAGTCACTACGTGAGCTAAGTACTGGATTTCGTCCTTAAAGAAATCACACTTACTGAACTTCGCAAATATTTGTTGCTCTCACAGCTCTTGCAAGACTATCCGTAAGTCTTCCTTATGTTTCGCTTCATTTTTAGAATAAATTAAGATGTCATCGATAAATACGACAACAAATTTATCTAAGTATTTATGGATTATATTATTCATCAGACACATAAAGACGACTGGGGCATTAGTAAGCCCAAATGGCATTACGACAAATTCGTAATGTCCATACCTTGTTCTGAAGGTTGTCTTGAAAATGTCCTCTTCTTTAATTCTTACCTGATGATATCCTGATCTCAGGTCTATCTTAGAGAACACCGTAGCTCCATGCAGCTGATCAAACAGATCATCTATGCGGGGCAATGAATATCTGTTTTTAATTGTCATTTTATTAAGTTGACGGTAATCTATGCAGAGTCGCCTAGTTCTGTCTTTCTTTTTGACAAAGATTACTAGTGCTCCCCAAGGGGAAACACTAGGTCGAATATACTTCTTATCTATTAATTCCTTTAACTGTGATTTCAATTCATTAAGTTCCAGAATATTCATACGATACGGAGCTTTCGAGCTAGGTACAGCACCTGGTACTAGCTCAATAGTGAAATCCAGTTCCCTCCTAGGAGGTAATCCTGGAATTTCCTCCAGAAAAACATCAATAAATTCATTTAACACAGGAATATTCTCTATTTTTATTTTATCTTTTTCAGACTTACTCACCTCATCTGTAATGGTTACAGCATAGGCTTTACACCCTTTCCTGACTGCTCTTTTGAGTTGTAAGGCAGAAATCTGCCTAATTACAGTTTTCCTAGGAACACCCTTAACTATTACTGGTGGTTCATTATTATTTACACACGTAAATGTTTTATCAAAACAGTTTAAAACTACCATGTGCTGTTCTAACCAATCCATACCAATAAGTATGTCATACGAGCCAAGTGGCAGAACATTTAACTTAACAATAGTTTTAAAATCATTCATAACTAAAGCACATTCCTTGACATAACAGGTTACTTTCCTTTTTGCCCCTGTGGCTAATTGAACTAACCATGAGTTATCAAACTTTTCAATAGTCAAATTACACTTTTCTACTATCTGAGGTGAAATGTAACTAAGACTAGCACCTAGATCTATTAAAATAGTTACAGGGGTTTGGTTAACCATACCTTCTACTTCCACCATGGAAGTTTGATAATCAGCTTGGGGGTTCTCCAATGTTGCATTGATTCGGGGCATAGTCCTTGCAAAATCTCCAACAGTCATTTCATCTTGTATGGTATGAATATTGTTGTTTTTATTCTTCCGATTTGGGCAAACTAAAGCATAGTGCGGGCCATTGCACTCCCAGCACTTAACAGGCTCCTTCCGCTCGAAATTTTTAGTAAAATTTCCATGATTGTTTGAAGCTTCCTTGCCCTTGAAGTTATTGGAATTATTGGAATTATTAGGAGCACCATTTCTGTTTCCTTGGAAGTTCTTACCATTAGAATGATTTCTGTTCTTATTATTCCTGAAGTTTTTCTGGGGTACAAACTCTTTTTTCTTGAACTCAGGCTGATTACTGTTCTTTTTAGCCTTCCAATTGGCTATTCCTTCATTCTTTTTGTTCTGTTCAAAACAGAAATTAACCTTCCGCATGGCTTCTTCTAGAGTTTTGGGGTTATCATATTCGATTTTGTCCTTTATATGATATGGCAGGTAGCTGAGAAACCACTGTACTTTAGGTTTCTCATCAACTAAATACAGCACATGCCTTAACAGACTTAAGAACTTACTGTTTAAGTCCTTCATAGTCATGGATCCTAACTTTAACTCATAAAATTCTTTCGCCCTTTCTTCATAGTATTGTTCGGACAAAAACTTCTTCTTGAAGTACCTTTTAAAAGTACTCCAATTGACCTCTTTTTCTTTGATCCCCTTGACTCTTTTCAGATCTTGCCACCATATATATGCCTTTCCAGAGAGATTATAGATGGTCATTCTTGCCTTCAGCTGATTTGAATAGTTGTATATCTGAAAATATTTTCTCATCCCGGATAACTAGGACTCTGCCTCTTCCCCTTTTTCAGTCTCTCCGTTGAAAGTTGGGCGCTTTATTTTCTTGAACTCCCTGGAAATCTCTTCATATGGCCTGTACTTTTTCTTTCTATTATACAATTCAGCCTCACTACTGTCACTAGTAGTGTAGTAACTTTGTTGTTCCCTGAATCCTTCAGATGAGGAACTGCTTTCAGCTTTAGCCAGTTTCATCTTTTTAGATCCTTTCTGATGGCTAGCTTCCTCAGATTCAGATCTTTTGCTTCTCCCTTCAGTCTGAAATTTTTCCATCAAAATTTGATTTAAATCCTCTTGAGTTTTCAGAATCCTTTCATTATCCTTCTCGACTGATTCCATTTCAGTCTTTAATTCCTTTATAGTCTGCATCAGATCTGAGGAGTGAGCAGTTACCTCCTCTATCATAGGTTCTCTATACATATGTCTTGTCTCAGTGTTTGGAGACTCCTCCTCAGCATATTCTCCTAACTTCTCCATACCTGCCTGTTAGATTCAAAAAAAGAAATTTTCTGTCTTTTTACATAAAACAAAAATACAGGTTAGTACATTATTTTTACTATTCTATCGAAACTAGTTGAGCCACATCATGGCTTAGTGTTTGAACCATGCTCTGATACCACATGTCAAAACCCCAAAACTTCCGAAAAATTTAAAAATTTTAAATTTACAAACATTAATGTAAAATGTAGTTTAACTAATCATTAATTAGTTATGTGTTAACAGCTTTCTATTGAATTCATCAGTTGGTATGTTTAGTTATAGAACAGATCTTTTAGTTTATTGACTTTTGTTCCTCTTGTGACCATAAGGTGAACTGTTATGCAATACTGGGCTTACTTAGCTTTCGAGCTCACGCAACGGTTTCCACTTTTCTTACAGATGTACAGGTAAGAGGTTGTGGCGCTGCATTTTGTAATTCTGGAGTATTTACTATAAGTTCGTCGTAAAGGAAACAGCTCGAAAGAAAGTAAGAAACAAATCATTTCAACTTATGTTAAGGTATATTTAAACTGGTTTCTTTCTAGCAAAAGTAATTTATGTTCCTATTGATCTGTCATCATCTCTATTTTATTACAGTTGTAAATTATACAAAAGTATCTTAATAACTATTTACAAATCAGAGTAGAGAAACAGAGTTATGAAATCTATATTAAGGATCCAGATGTAAGCAAGCATTCTAAGTTAAATGAAAACTGATAAGGGGTTTCCAGTAATACTGCGAGGGTTTAGCCTATCCTTGCCAAGTCCTCACTTATTATTGAGGATATCACTTTAAGTAAACCCAATGTCTCATATGGTAAATACTACTTCCTTGTCTTTAGTATCTTGTACTACAAATGCCATTTTAAGCGGTGAAAAAAAATCATTTAAAAGATTACAAGCAGAAAGGAAATTATACCTAGCTTTCTACCATCATGCCTTCCTCTATGAACTTCTAAACTATACTAGCAATAAAGGAACTTAGCTTATAAAAGCTAGAAATCAATAAACAATTCTATAATACTTATCATAGCCTTGAGCTTGGAGTTAAATATAAAACTATCCAATTTCAAAGGTGATTTTTATACTATTAAAAAGTTTATTACTTCAAACAAGGTATGGTTTCCAAGGCTAATGACAACACTAAAATATAACCCAAAGATTATATAGCTTGCACTAATTGACAATCTAAGGTCTTATGCTAGTATTCTTTTTACTTATTAAATAACTTAAGGCAATTTATAATACAAGGGAAAAGTTTATATTAAACTTGCACCAAGATTATCTCCATATATACTATAACATACTATACTCCCCTCCAATGTATACAAGTTATATTAACAAGGTTAATATTCAAAATCGCATATCTTTCAATCAACAAGCTTATCATTACTATGATGTTGTTATGTAATTTATTTATGATTTCAAAGGATCAACATAATAGAGTGGAGAATAATGAATACAATGATTTGCATGCAATGTTGGTTGATGAAAATCACTCCACGACTTTGGATAAACCTTGATCAAATGAATGATTGGAAAATCATTCCTCCATCGAATTTGTTGGTTGACTATAGAACACCACCCACTCTGCGTTGATAAATTAAACCGCTATCGTGGCAAAACCATAGCCATACCCTGCGTGGATAAAAGCATTGTTGCTAACCCTAAACTTCATTGTCTCCACTTCCTGTGGCGTCTGTCGCTCTGCGATGGTGCTATGCACCTCTGCGTGGCCTCTCCTCTGTAAAGCATTCTCCATGTCGTTTCTCGGTCATGGCTTGCGCCATACATTGCATGTTGAGGTGCAGTCCTTCGTCCCTCCATTATACTCTTCTCTGTTATACTGAACCGAACCCTCGCCGGTGTTAACACCTCCCTCCGGGGTTTCGATGGTTGGACCTACCGCCTTTGAACTCTGAGCAAGTTTGAGAGTTTTTATTTTTTTTTTCTCCTGGCAGTATTGTTACCTCCCTGCGCTGTTAGTTGGCACACAGTTACCAGTGGTCTTGCTTCCTCGAATGAACAGGTGAGAAAAAGACTTAAATATTTGCTTATTGTCTTAGCTTTGAGTTTTAAATGCAGGTTACAGCATTATAATGTAGGGTTTAAACTTCGTGAATGCAGGTTTTACAACTCCATGAGTGCGGCCCTTGGTAAGAAGATTGGGGCAGCAGGCTCCAATACTGGTAAGCCTGGTTACACCATGGCTTGTCCTCCTTATGGTTTCAGTTGGAACCTTCGGGGTTGGCTTAAGAAGCCCGAAACCCTTACTGTTTCATTCTGGTCTTAAGGCTGTTGGTTAAAGACTTAGCAGATGAAACCCTTCACGCGATGTGAGGGCGTTACGGCTTAGGCCGGGGTTGTAATTATTAGCTGTCTTTTATGCTTTAAATGTTGTAATTAGAAAACTAGGATGCAATCATGTTTGCGAAGAGGTTAAGACCTCGACTTCGACTTCTTGTCTTACTATAAAATTTTGATTTTGGAAAACACTGGGTGTTTTCTCCCACAGTCTACAATATAATAAATTGCCTCTCTTCTTCTATAGCTTTTGTTGTCTTACTGTATTTATTTTTAATTTGCGATCTATGTATGCAATATATAAAAGAAATACAGGCTTATGACAGCCTTGTAGTGTTGATTTATAATGTGGCCGTAAGTAAATTATTGTCTTAATTTATAATTTTTACTTTATTTTCATAAACTGGAAATTATAGGGTTTAAACACTAATTTTACAATGTGAGAATCATTTCTGTTTCTTAATTTGATATTATGTATTAAAATACAAACTCTGTTTGTATCTATAAATAAATAAATAATTGATTATTACCCTATAGATTAAGCTCGATGTAGGGGCTGTCTATTGTTCTGTTATTTATCTTTACTTTAAATTATGCAACTGAGTTATTTTACGAAAGATAATTTCTTTTATAATATTACTGTTAGGGTTATGTACCTTGATTTACTTATTATGTATTAACTTCTTAAATGATATATAGGGTTCATACCCTTATACCAATATCAT
>LPNX010470753.1:44503-90743 GCA_001517045.1 Pseudotsuga menziesii
CTATTTTAAGTTTTAACTCATATACATATATATAAAAATTCCTATGTATATAATAACATTCATTTACCATAAGTGAAAATAGAATAACAGTTTTGTAATCTGTTGAAGCTTAGTTGAAATAAAAGAAGATTTAGTAATTAAATAACTGCATTCTTAACCAAGATACAGACTAACACCTCTAGGATTTAACTGTAAAATCTAACCCATAGGTAATTACATCCTATTGTCTTTTCAGTATTTAGAGGTTAGATTCTTTCAAACTGGAAGACAAACAATTATAAGATTTAAACAGCAGAAATACTTAGTCTATCTTTTCTTTATTACAGCTAGCATTTACTGTAAACAAAGATACAGTACTTAGGAATAGTTTTTAAGACTTATAAGAAAATAACTTATGAATTTGTGAAACACTTGTAGTCATGGAAAGTAATTAAATAGGAAACTCGGTTCAAAAGGATACTACTTCTCAATACCGAGATACTGTGCTGGAGTACGGTCTGGTGAACCCAGATGTGGAAAAACACAGTAATTCTTTAACTCAGCAACAGATTTAACTACTAATAACCTGAGATACTCACATTACTAAACTAACTAAATCTTCAATCATATAACAAAACATAACATGCAACCATTCATACTCATTAAACATAAAGAGATAAGTGACAAAACCTGTTTAAACTGGGACAACAACAGCAATGGGAGGCCGTTCCTCCATACCAACTCCTGGAGAACGCTCAGGCAGCGACTTCTTAGGACCCCCGAGCTTGCTCTGGTCTCCCTGGCTGGAACTAGGTGCAGCAAAGTCAGATACCAGTCTTCAAACTCACTATTAACTCAGAACTATCAGTCAGTTCTCTTAGCCAAATAGTTGTAATGAAATCAAGTTACTGCAGCAATCCTCTTAGAACAACTTCCTTACTGTATTTCCCTCTTCCTCAATGAATTTCCTGAATAACATTCACATGAATGAATTCTCTCTGGAAAATATCTGAGTAGCCTCAACTCTCTTCATTGAGTACTTTTAAAAGATTGCCTAGGTCTTTTTGGGGTTAGTTGTCATTTAATGAGCCACCTGCTCTGATCCCACTTTCTTGGGGGATCATGACCCCAATTATAGGGAAGTTGCCACCTGCAACTTAGGAAGTGTTTGAGGATGCTACCACTTGTCTTTTGCCTTTCCAACTAGTTCCATCCACTAGTTTGACCAGTAACCTCTTTTTTAATAGCTCTCCCATGCTGTTGTCTCCACAATTTATTTATTAATAATAAAATATTCTGAATTACACTCCATTTCTGTTGACTCCGCTGAGTCATCAATTCCTACTTAGCATTAAATTTAACATAATGTCTCAGGAATATAATTAAATAATTTACATTATTTTACAAAATTGGGGTATGTGACATGAGCTCCCATGTACCTAGAGTATATTGGGAGACCCTCTTAGGATTCTTGCGACCAACTGAGTTAACTTGTTGGTCGTCTTGGCATCGCAATACGCCGAGAACAACACTCAAGGAGATTACTAGACACATACCATCCAGGTATTCGGGTATTCAGGAAAGGGTACGGTCCCAATCCTCCTTGTCATGTTTTACCATTGGACCCTATGGTATATAGCGAGTTGTGAAGCCTTGATAATCCCATGAGAATCCTGACTTTTGATCCACTCCTATTCACACATTTTTCTTGTTTCTTTTAGACTTGAGTAGTGTTTGATTTGTGTGGCACTTTAGACACTCTTAGAGATTTTAGATATGGGAGACTCTCTCGAGACCACTAGCCAAGAGACCCCTTTTTAAGGTATGTCTTTTGTTTCTCCCCCTTGTGGAGTTGTTGGTGCTCCCTTCATGGCCACTTTGAGTCTTCCTGGATTGATCATAGGATTACCTCTAGGGTTATTCTCCAATACGATTCTACCAAATGCACCTTTTGTGTCGAATCACGGTCCTTCATCGCATGAGCATCAATCTCATGTTAACCCTCCTCCTTCTTCCTCAAATGATAAATCAACTTCCCTTTCTTTCTCTTCACTTGTTGAAAACTCTGATGTTAGTAAACGGGAGACTAGAAGAAGACAAAAAGGATGGCTAAAAAGAAGAATACTAACCAGAAGATCACAGCTCCAACTCCTGATTGTCATGTTGGAAACCCATCAGCCATTAATTATAGTGCTAAGAGTGTTGAATTTCCCACAAGAACACCTCGTAAACCTAAGTTCTCTTGTAGACTTTGCAAGGGTGACCACCTTCTAAAAGATTTTCATGGTCTGTCTTGGGTTTTAGAAGTGTGGTTTGAGGCTTCTCACTACCCGATGTCATCAGTATTTGGTCATCATACTGATGAGACCCCATCAACCAACGACTATGTGGTTAAGAGTCGAAAAGGAAAGGCAAGATATAATTTATTTTTATATAATGGAATGCACCTTACTTACCTTTGTCCTCGCATGGATGAAGCTTATAAGTTGTTGGAAGATCTTATTGTTCCTCAGCAATGGCTTCCAACCGGTTATCATAAGTTGTCCCTTGAGCTCCCATTGGTTGATAAAGTGGTCAATCTAGTTCCAACCTTAGTCGATCCCACTCTTCCCTTGAAGAGAAAAGTTGAAGTGGTTGATCCAGTTCCATCCTTGGTCAATCCCACTCTCTCTTTAGAGAGTGAAAAATAGATAGTTCATGCCATTATTCCTTTGGAGAGTGAAGTTAAAGTGGTCAAGTCGATGTCATATCCACGCTATCCCACTCTTTTGTCAGAGTCTGTTAAGATTGAAGTAGTCTCTTTGGCACAGTCTTTGTCTTCTCCCTCTATTTCAGTTGAGAGTAAATTGAAACCAGCTGAAGTTTTTGTAGTTACTTCTTATTGTTCTACGCAAGAGGAAATTTTGTCTCTTGCGACCGAACCCTCTCCAAGTAGTGAGGTTATTTCCTTTGAATAGACTAACCTAACAAAATTGTTTCTTCATTCAATAATTCATTTCCAGATATATGTCTGAGTTACTGCTAATACCATACTCCACACTATCATTGACAAAGGGGATTCTATTAGTATTCTATCCTCTATTGCTTGGAAATACATAGGTTCTCCTCTGCTTGTGCCATCTACCGATCAGATACTGGATTTTAATCAAAGACCTACAACACCTGTAGGGATCCTTCCTCATTTTCCAATCACTTTAGGAGGGAAAACTATCTGTATCGATGTTATGGTAGTCCAAGGTCCCTTATATTTTAATATGCTACTTGGGTGTTGACCATAATATTTCACCTCCTGCGGACAGCAAGGTGTTCCACTGGTCTGAATGGTTCAGATCCAGAACAAATAGATCACAGAGGCTAATAACTCTCCCTAGATGCTGTATATATTTGGAATACAAGGCTTTGATAGTTCACCTATGTACATGCAAAAGAGTTCAACACAAAATGAATCAAAGCAACCAAAATATGATCTACTAATCTATGCTAGTGACTAAGGAATCTACCAATATATATCTAAAATTAAACATCAACAATACATATGGGACAGAAAATCAAATTGCATTAGAAATATGAAGAAGTTTACAACCAATCCTTAGTGTTGACATGCATCTCCATGAAACCAGCTCTTCATCCCCAAAACCTACGACTCTAGCTCTCTATGCTCTCTCCAAATGATCTTGGGCCAAAAATCAATCAAACAGCATAACAATACCTTCAATGTTCTCTCCTCAACCATGGATATGAGCTCATATTTATAGGGATTTAATGGATAGAGATGGTTGAGAAACTAGTGGGTGAGGTGGCCTCTAAGATCCTAGGATAAGGGATCTCGAGCTCAACCAACCCACATCAGTAGGGATAAGGGATATCTCGAGGCTTATCATCTAGAAGCCTCAAGAAAATTCTCTTTTTCCCTTTTTATCCAGGGTACCACGCTTCTCCTTCTATGACAGAGCGGTTCTGTTAATAACCACCTATGGACCAAGGGTGACAGGCGGTGGCACCGCTTGTGGACAACCGATGAAAAGCGGTGCGAACAGGGGTACCGCACCTAGATAAAGGGGCATGAGCGGTGCTGGGAATTTGAATGATAGACTGATAAAAAACCATTTAGTCTTCACTCCAGAAGCTGGGATTTAGGGCAAGTAGGTATGTCAAATGTCTTATCACAAAATGGTGATAGGATTTTTGTATAACAGGATGCCCCCCAAAGCATGAGTCTTAGAGTGATACAATAAACGAGAGCTTTGAGAACAACTCATTCCAAGGAGATGAAAATGTTGGCTCGGTCGGAGTATGCATTCAAGTAGGAATCTGTAGTACATCAGTATATTGACTCATAGACACAAGTAACCAAACTCATAGCTGCAAACCAATACAAGGCAGATCCATGAGTGGAATAAACAAGCATGGCTACTAGAATACAGCATAGATCCATGTGATAGAGGACTCAAACTTGGACATAGCTACCAGACATAAAACGTAGATCTATGTCGTATAGACGCAAATTTGAGCATAGCCACAACCATACAAATGTGGATCCATGCTAGATATACAAAACTCCATTGCAACCTGGGGAAAAAGAAATGAGCGCTTTTAGACAAATGCCCAGGGTCTTCATCTCGTCTTCCACAAAGTACGATCCTATCCATGTGATTACAATGATCTGAAGTCGAACATGGTAGAAACCACTTGATTACCGGCCAATGATGTGAACCGTTAAGAAGTGCGAGGGAGATCACCATTAATGTCAATGATTCCCAAGGTACCCTAGTACAATATCCTGAGTGCGAATAGATGTCCTGATGTCGAACACTCAGTTGATTCTATCGATCAAAGGCCAATGATGTGAACCTATGTCGAGAGCGAGAGAATCTGTCATTAAGGCGTACAGATATCAAGGTAATAAATATTGTTTCTAAGACTATTTCGAGGATGATGAGCTGATGTCGACGGGAATAGTCTCGTCGAAGGAGGGCCATGATGAGTCCCACATCGATGACACAAAACTCGGAACATAGTTCTGGAATGATTTGAATGTAGTAACCATATGACTGACTCAAAGATACTGACACAAAGACTGTGTAGACTGCAGAGGTAAAACTTTTTCAGATCCCCTTTAAACATCGAGCGGCACGACAAAATGACTTGGCAGCATGACTAGACAGGACAGATACACAATGTGACGGTGGACAATGCATTCTTTTGAAAGACTCAAAGGATTGACATGACTCATGAAAGTGGATCATCACGGAGATCAACTGAATACCCAATTGACTGACATGATTGCACAGACAAGTGCCATGTTCAAAGGCAACGACAAACAACTACCATTATTTGTAAAATGATTCCCTTTCCCATTTCCCCCATCATGATTGATGAGTGCCTCTTTTCAGTTTTACGAGTTCAAAGAGGGTAACAAACACTTGATATAGCTTGTCAGAAGACAAGTCCAGTCTCATATGTTTTACGAACCTGAGAGAGGAGGGGTTCATTCCCAAAACGGGTCTCTCAATGTTTAATTTAACGAGTCCACTGAAAGAAAACTCGGTATCATTCATGTTTAGAGAGTCTGAATGAATACGGAAGAAGACTCCATGGGGGTCCTTTTCGTATGATTTAGTCTCTAAGGCCTGAAAAAGTGTAAAATCATACCTTAGAGAACTCTTCCAGTCATGATTGGCTAGAGCATTCCTTTCTCGTAAATAGGCCTAACCGAATCGAGAAAGAGATAACCTACCATCGGACGGACAACTCTTCAAATACTTTAACGAGCGTGAAGAAGACAAGGTCGCTCGACAATCTTTTCGTATGCCAAATTGCTGTGGTGGTTAGAGACCATTAGGAAAAGAATGAGATCAGTTAAAGATCCGGTTGATCATACACAATTTAGGGGGGTTTATAAGATCCCTTGTTCGTGCAAGATTAGCTATATATGTGAGACGGGACGTTATTTCCACACACGGATAAAAGAACACGGGGTGGACATTAGAAAAGAACGTATCCGTTCCTCAGCCCTTGTGGAACATGTAGCCAAAACCAAACATCACATCTACCTAGAAGACACCATTATCCTCGCGAAAGAAGACCACTATTTCAAAAGAAAATTTAGAGAGGCCTTAGAGATTACCAAACTCCCACACAATCTAAATAGAGATGGGGGCCTCGAGGTAAGCACTAGTTGGCTTCCCCCTATTCTCAATCGGAAAGGCCACTCTGTCCCGTAATTTTTTCCTTCTCCCCCTTTTTCCTCGCCTCTCCCTTTATTCCTTAGTCCTCCTGTTGTGTCCTTAAGTAAAACCTTAACTTTGAAAATAAACCAAAAAATTTAAGATTAAAATTGGATGATCATGTAGAAATCTTTTTAAAACTTTAGGAGGTTTAAAACAAATGAAATACCTTACAACTTTTAAGATTCATTTTTAAAAATTTAGGAATTAAAGCATAATTAATTTCAACCTTTTAGAACCTTAGGGCCCTTTAATTTAACCTAATTGATTACAAGTTAAAATTGAAAAATTATAACTAAAATTAAAATAAAATAGAATAATATTATTAATTTTCCTATGTCTAAGCATATCAATAATCATTTAAATGGGATTGGTTAATAATAAATATTTATTGATGATAATAAATATTTACAAGTTAAAATCGAAAAATTATAATTAAATTGAAATAAAAAAGAATAAAATTAATAAATTTCATAGGTCTAGCATATATTTAATCAATTAAATGAAATTTATTAATAATAAAGATTTATCAATGTTACTAAATAGACTTGTGGAAACTTGTAATAAGAATTAAAATTGACCATAATCATTTAAATAAAATTTGTTAGTAATAATAATTTAGCAATAATAATAAATCGACATTAGGGATACTCTTTATTAAAGTTGTAAAAATAATTAAGATCGACCATCATTTAAAACTTAGGTTTTTAAAATAAATGAAAATCAACATTA
The DNA here is from genome assembly GCA_001517045.1 of Pseudotsuga menziesii. NCBI lineage: Eukaryota > Viridiplantae > Streptophyta > Pinopsida > Pinales > Pinaceae > Pseudotsuga > Pseudotsuga menziesii. The sequence continues at coordinate 51,442 of LPNX010470753.1, forward strand.
ACCTATAAAATTCATTTTAAAACCTTAGGAATTTTAAGGTACAATTAAAAATCTACTTTTTGACCATTTAGACCCTTAGGATTCCTTAAATTAAACTAAATGATTGGGTTCACATTTCATTAAAACTAGGAATTATAATTAAAATTAAAATCAAATATGAGAAAATTATAAATTTCCCTAAGTTGAGGCACATTAATAATCATATTAAAATTGATTAATAATAAAAATTTATTAATAATAATTAATATATTATCTGATCAAGTTTTTATTGTCTTAATTTAGCCGTTATGGAAAATTTTAACAATATAAATGTCTTCTTTTTCCGCACATTCTTGAATTTAAAATTAAATTAAATTTTTTAACCTAGCAAACCCTAGCCTCCACAGCCGACCTTAGACCTCTTCTACCTGGTTCCGGTATTTATCATTGATTCTCACTCTCTTCACATTCGACTTTGTCCTGAAGATGGATCCTGATATGGATCCGAAACGTCGACTCAGTCATTTCGATACTGTGGCTTCTCTGACAGCAACATCAACAATCTTTTCGTATTTAGGGAGCCTGAAAAGGGTTTAAAGAGAAATCCATGAGGTTTTTTTACACAATGTCACTTTTTACGAGCCTGGGAAGATTCGGAAATGGACTCAACTATCTTTCCATGTTTAACGAGTCTGAAAAAAAAGATGTAAAAAGAAGACTCCATGACGTTTCTTTACACAATGTTGTATTTTACGAGCCTGGAAAGAAACTTGAACTGGACTCGGAATTTTGATACTAGGTTTTAACAAGCGTGACAAAGTGTCCTAATAAATGCTCAATGACCTTTTCCATTTTGTGAAAGTACGAAAAAGCCATAAACAAACTTTCCAAAGCTTTTACTAAATTCAACCTACAGACGACTCATAAACAAGTGTTAAATGCATTCAACATCAACATTAAGGGATTGTGACAAATAGATTTTGACTAGAACATGGTGTAATATCAAAACTATACCAAGTTAGACCCAAGCAATGTCTATATAAAGCAAGTAAATAGTAAAAAATCAAACATTTCACTATTTACCTCTAACAGAGAGCACTTGGAGCATTTTTTAGCCAGATCTTCCACAGCTGATACAGGGAGTTTCCACCATCCGTTTTCAGTCTCGTCAGTTGCAGGTAACAGCTAAGACCCTTATATTTCATTCCATAGATTTTATTTTGGGATTTGGTGGGGTTTTATGCCTATTTGGTAAGCCCTAAAATCCAATTTGCGGGCACCATGAATACCCCTTGCGGGATAGGCGGTACCACCCGAGAACTACGCCAAAAATATGGTGAACAGGCGGTGCCACCGCCTGTCTCCAACGGGGCACAGGCGGTGCCGGCCATGGAGAAGTTAAACCAATGATATAGGAAAAATTTATTCATTCTTTTGGTTTGCAATGGCTCAAGGATGACATTAACACATACCATTGTTTTTTTTGGCAGGTCTAGGCTTCCAAAATATGGTGATATGGAAGGAAAGAACACATGATGACGAGGATGCTGCTGCTGAAAGGAATCCGGTTTGTATTGCCGCACTCTGGGACTGTGGTATTTTAAAGTTCTTCTGGACACCAAGCATGGTATCCCACGAGAGACTACTGGAACACATACTGAGAATGTGGAATCTAGAACAGCGGTATTTCGAGGTGGGGGCACACATACTTACAGTGGAGGTAGAGGATATCTACTTCCTGACTGGCCTATCGAGACGGGGTGCCCCTATCTCACTGACAGGTTCCCATGGCTGGGACATCACCACCAAAGAGCTCATAGATCGACACTACGTACCAGGTACAAGCAAATCAGGAAAGAAAATCCCTATCAAGGCAGTGACAGACAAGGATCTACGGATTGTTCTGTTCACCATGCAGAGGGTGGTAGGGAGCCAGCGTGTACATCCGGATTCCAGGGCACATATGCTATATGCCCTAGAGGCTATGGCACCTATGGTGTTCAACTGGGTGGAATAATTTCTTCCAATATTCAAGGATCAACTGACTCAATGTCAGCAGGGAGAGCTGAAGCAGTTCGGCTTTGGTTCCATCTTAGCTTGCTTCTTCTTTGAGCAGGTGCCCCAGATGAGGCCCCAGGTGACTTTTCAGAGTTTGAGAGCACGGGACCCCAACATGCTGAGGTGGGTCTAGGTCATGGCTCGTACAAGAGCGGGTAGGGGCAGAGTGAAGTTCGGTGATCCTTTCTTCATATGGTTATGGGATCAGATGCTCATGGTCAAGGATTATACCTATGCAAGCATAGATTTTACAGGTGATCCTGACCTACCACTCCCACCTCGAGGGTAGTGGGGTGACATTGGTAAGAAACAAGAAACCCTAAAGATGGAAAATGTTTTTATGATAAGTGACGAGACATGTTTTTCTTCATGCAGATGTTGGAGTAGCGAGGCCTGGAGGAGCATCTCCATTAGACAGGCGAGCCAGAGCTCGCTTCGTGCCACAGGGTGATGATATCACTGGGGAACTGGAGGAGAACCTAGAGAGGTTGACTCTGGACATCCCAGATGCTAATATAGATGACCTCCCGACTAGAAGTCAAAGATCTACGGCGGAAGTACCAGGGCGGTTCAGCAGGCTACTACGTAGGGTGGCTCGAGCAGTGATGTGCTATCACGAGCACCGCTAGTGGATGAGGCATGTATACTAAAATCTGATAGCTTCAGGATTTTGTATGATGATTTTTCCTTAAATCCTATATGCTTCAGATGAGGTCTCGAGACCTATTTTTTGTAAAACTTTTTTGTATATATATATATATATATATATATATATATATATATATATATATATNGTTTTATGTGTCTTTAAATGTTTATTTACAATGTACCATGTTTGATTTAATGTCAAGAATGGGAAATATGCCAATCTAGGATGTAATTAGTCAATGAATCAGCAACTACATTATGTTCCCTAGGGATATGCCTATATGTAATGGTTCCAAATGATCTTTCTAACAAACGTACCCTCCAGAAGAGGTGGAGGAGCACCAGGTTCCTAATGGTGTAAACATGGTTTAAATGACAAACCATGAGCTAAGATTCCATCAAAAATACTAGATCACAGACATCCTGGGAGGCCGCTTCAGTCAGAAGACCAATGACTGCTTCATACTAGGCGATGTTATTAGTAGCGGGACCTAAGAAAACCACTACTGAACTAACCAAATCTTTAGTTGTGGAATAGAGAACCCATGTAGCCGAGGCTAGACTCAAGGTGTGGCGGCAAGCACCATCAGGGAAGCCATAGAAAGCCATCTGCATGACCAAAACATGGTATAAACAAATGTGGGCACCAAAACTCAAAACCATCTTGAAAATACTGAAAGCACATTGAAAGTCAATCAATATACATATATACAAGATACCATCCAATAAAACCTAGGCATAGTACCTTTTTAGGTACAACCCATTGTGAGGTTTCCCCAAAGGGATTCCATCATAATTAACTAACTCATAGGCTCCTTTCTCTAACACCTTAGAAAGAACAAAAGGTCCATACCACATGGACTCAAACTTACCCTTTCCTAGCTTGTCATATCTCTGGTCATAAGTCAAAACTAGGTCACCCTCATTGAAAACACGAGGTTGAATGGATTTATTGTACTGTTCCTTGACGTGTTTCTTATGTGCCTCATTAGCCAAGGCAGCATCTCTACAAGTCTCATCAAGGTTATTTAAGTACAAAAATCCCGCTTCCTCTGTGGAAGTGTCTGGGAGAAGTTTGACGGCAAGTTGTAAAGATGGAATCTGACATTGGATCGGTAAGACAGCTTCAAGTCCATAGATAAGATGGAATGGTGTGAAACCAGTAGCTATTTTCACGGAAGTCCGATAAACCTAAAGAGTAGAAAAAAGAATGAGATGCCAATTGGATTTATGATCTCCAACCATTCGACAAAGCATAGTTTTCAAAACCTCGTTAATGGCCTCTACCTGACCATTAGCTTGCGGATAATACGGCGTAGAGTTTTCATGGCGAAAACCTAGCTTGCCACTCAATTCCTCCATCATTTGATTACAGAAATGAGATCCGTGATCAGTGACGATGGACTACAGAACTTCAAATCTAGCTATGATATGATTGAAAAAGAAGAGAGCGGTAGTCTTACCATCTTCTGCATATGTAGGCATGGCCTCAGCCCATTTTGTAAAATAATCCACGGCTATGATGATGTAACCATGCCCTCAAGCTGAGATAGGTTTACAATGCATGAATTCAATCCCCCATTTGGTAAAAGGGCCAACGAAAATGATGGGGTGAAGTGGCGCAGGATGGGTGCGCTTTTTGGGATAAAAATGTTGGCAAGGTGGGCATTTCTTGACAGCCTCATGACAGTCTTTGAAGACAAAAAGCCAGAAATGGCTAGCGCAAAGGATTTTCTGGGCTATAGCCATCCCAAATAAATGACCACCACATGCTCCAGGGTGGCAATCATTCAGCATGTGTTCAGCCTCCTGATGAGTGAGGCATCGCCGGAGAATGGAGTCAATCCCACGTCTATACAAGGTATCATGCAAGATAAGATAGTATTGCACGTGGTGACGGATGCGGCGATGATCATCGTGAGATAGATGCGGCTGAAAATGTTGGGTCTAGAGATAAATCAGCAAATCTCCATACCAAGGATCAGTAGTGCTAATCAGGAATAGGAATTCATCTAGAAATGAATCGATGGGCTCAAATTCCATGGTAGCACAGGGAAGGTCACATATAAGCTCGGAAAAAACCAACAATTTCTTTGATGTAGCCTTGGAAAAATCAAGATCAAACTCCTAGAGGATGACGATCCAATGGGAGTACTTGCCCCCAAGTACCTGATGAGTCAGAATGTAGTACATCGGGTTCTGGTCTGCCAATGCGGTGGTAGTGCAAAGCAGAATGTAGTGACGAAATTTTTGCATAGAAATGACCGTGGCCAAAGCTAGCTTCTCCATATGTGAATAACAGGTTTTGGAATCAGTAAGATTCTTACTAGCATGACAAATCACATGCTCCTGACCGTGGAGATTATCCTACACTAAAACCATGGCGATGGTAGTAGCGGAGGCAGCAATATACAAGAGAAAATCCTTTGAGTAATCTGGGGGGTGTATCATAGGTGAATGAGTCAGAGCATGCTTAAGAATATCAAAGGCGCGTTGGGCCTGGTCATCCCAGAAGAATGGAGTGTTCTTCTTGAGGAGACGCATATAACCGTGGGTTTTCTCAGCGAAATTGCACACGAAATGGTGGAGAAAGTTTTCCTTCCCTTGCAAAATTTGGAGTTCAAGGATGTTGGCTGGGGCTGGTAGATTAATGATGGCGGAAATATTCAAAGGATCAATCTGGATGCCATCTTTGGATACAACAAATCCAAGCAGACATCCCGTCTCAACTCAAAAAACACATTTATGTGGATTGAGTCGTATATTATAATGACGGCATCTCAGGAATACATCTCTAAGATGACCAGGATGGTCCTCCCATCGCTGTGAATGAGCTGGGAGGTCGTTAAGGTACGGTTCAACAATATGTTTAATGTCATGAAACGCATAGGACATTGCACGCTGGAACGTGGCTCCACCGTTTTTCAAGCTGAAAGGTAACTTCCTATATGCAAAGGTTCCTCATGGAAAAATGAATGTCGTCTTATGCTGATCAGAGGGCGATATCTCAATCTGATTATAGCCAGAGAATCCATCCATGAATGAAAAGATGACACTTCCAGCACAGTTGTTGATAATCTGATCGATGTGCGGGGTAGGAAAGTTGTCCTTGGGACAAGATTTATTTAAATCCCTAAAGTTGATGCAGACTCTAATGGTGCCCTGCTTTTTTATTGACAGGGACAACATTCGATACCCATTCCGTCATAGGTACAGGATAAATAAAACCATCTTTTAGAAGTTTCTCAATCTCAGCTTTAATAGCTGTGGCCTTCCTAGGATGGACTTGCCAAAGTTTTTTCCTGACAGGTTTAATCATGGGATAAGTTTTAATCTCGTGGACCACAATGGAAGGGTCAATCCCCGACATCTCTTCATAGGGGCATCTACCACTTCTACTTGGATGGAAATGGTTTTGCCCCCTAGCTTGACCGTAAGGGCTGATATGAGGCCATGGGGTTGGAAACCCCGTCCATCAAAGGCTTTAAGGGTCGTATTTGATGTAACAAGCTCGGGAGAGCCAAGAGCTTTCCAACAAGTCAGAGATAACACCGAGGTCGAAGCTCCTTCATCTAGTACTGTTCGAAAGACTTTCTTTCCCACTACTTTAGTAATGATTTAAAAAGCAAGTTTATGCGGTAATCTAGGTTTATAGTTCTCAACATTGAAGTGAATCAAGTTAGTGTTATCCGGGTCGACGGATCCTAATGCGGTCAACAAGTTCTTGCACTGTGTAGGGAAACTTTGGAGTACTTCTAATTTAGACATCACACAAGGTGCATGAGCGAGATCTTCAACCACATTATAGAATTGAGCAGCTTGGGCATTGGGATTAAAGACAGCCTTCCGAAGAGTACTCTTGGGTGGGTGCAAAATCATCCCGAGAGTAGGCTTCTCGATAGACAAGGGAACGATAGACGAGGATTCCAGAGAACTACTAGAGGGAGCTTTCCTTGAAGAAGATTGATCTTCTTGCTTATCTACGGTTTTATCATAATTCTGGCTTCAAGTTTGCAAATGGATGGTATTTGAGGACACCATACAAATTTCCTTCGATGAACTAGAGTTACCCTGGTTCGACATGTGGTTGACCAGCTGTTGTTGAGAGGGAAAGGGATCTGTAAGTACTGCAGGTGCGGGATTAGACTTCAAAAACTGGGAGATTTCATCCCGACGGGGACACTCCTTTGAGAAGTGGTCACCACCACATAACAGACAAGGGTATTTAGCCTTCCTTTTCCCTGTGTTGTTGACATTATTGGTTGATTGTGGGGTCTCCTATTGGTTTCTAGGTTTTTTATTTCGATTTTTACCTTTCTTTTTATTACCCAAGGTTTGAGTACTTTGAATAGAATTGACCTCGGCAGAAACCTTAGGAGTCGAAGGAGTAGCAGTTTGGGTTTGCTTGGCAGGTTTCGCTGTAGATGGGGACTAGATTTAACCAAGAATCCCATCAACAGGTACTTCTGCTGATGGCTTGGCAGGGTCAATGTTGGGTTGAGGAGGTTGAGGAATCAAGTCATAAAGAGTCTCGGACTGGGAATAGACTAATTCTAGGTACTGAGCCCGACTAATAGCCTGCTCTTTGGTAACGGCACTGCCCATGGCCACATCTCGAAAAATAGGAGGCAACAAGGACTTAGTGAACCAATCATCTAACAACTGATCCGAAATAGGGGCCTTAATAAGCATTCTCCACCTTCTCCACTCATGGATATGATCAGAAATGTGGGTGGAGGTGTTCTGCCACAGAGAAGTTAAAAGATCAGTGCCCATTTCATAACGAATAGGGAGCTGAAAGTGCGTAAGAAATACGGTTTCCAATGAGCCAAAATCCACAAATGAGTGTTGTGGGAGTTTAATATACCACCTCGCAGCCGTACCGGTCAAAGTTCACTGGAAGAGTCGTAACCGAACAGAATCATCCATGAGGGAGTTCGAGGAACACCACAAATGGAAAGTCATAGCATGGTTCCGTGGATCTTCACCCTGCTTCCCATCGAATTTCAGAATATCTGATGGTAACTTTACTGGAATGGGAGGCCATGAGGTATTATGTCGAATGGGATCATTAATCAACTTGGACAAATCAGGCAAGTCCAAAGTTTCTAGAAAAAGTAACTATCTATTGGGATGCACATACTAGTAATATTGATATGGCATGTAATTACCAGTAGGGCCAAGGGTAGACTGATAAATAGGTTGCTGTGAGGAAGAACCATCAGAAAATCCAAACATGGGGGGTTGATTTTCGGAATTAGGACCGCTAGGACCACCAAGGCCTCCAGGAGGAGGACCTCTAGAGTCACCGGGACCTCCAGGACCATCAGGACCACCAGGACCACCAAGAAGCGGACCACCAGACCCTCTGAAACCTCCAGGAGGTGGAAAACCTCCAGAGCCACCAGAACCACTAGGTGGAGGGCCACCAGACCCTCCAGATCCATAAGGAGGAAATCCACCAGGTCCCCTAGGACCACTAGGGCCACTAGGACCATGAGGAGGACTTCCAGATCCTCAGGGACCATTAGGTCCCCCAGGGGGAGGACCCCATAAGGTGGTCCTCCCGCACCTCCCGCGGTATGTATAGGTATCCCTCCCATGGCTAGCATGTAAGACCAGTTGGGTTTCCCCCATGGATTAAAAGTGTTTCTAGGGTATGGAATTCCAGTAGGATTAGATGGATGATTACCTACAGGTATTTGATTACCATAACCACTAGAATACTGAATGGTGACAAGTTGTGCCCCCAAGGGCTGACCTGAACTGGATGGGGCATTTTCCACATTAGTGTGGGAGGGAGGGAAAAAAACTGTAGGTGTTTCTATGTTAGAGGTATGTTCTTGACTAGGTACAACTCCAGGATCAGATAACGTAGGTCATTGTGGGGGTTTCCCCCCGGCATTCAAAGGTACTGAGGAAACAGGAATTGAAGGTTGGGCCCCAAATGCAAAAGACCTGGGAAGATTTGGAACAAACATAACATTAGAGGTGAGAGGGGTGGAAATTTGACCTGGGCTATGGGTTGTTAATGGACGATCTATAATCGGTTCAATGGGTCTCATAGAATCAACTAGTGAACGATATCCCATAGGAAGGAAAGTGGAACGAACTGGTGAAGAGCCTAATAGGTTTTCAATCTGTTTTTCTACCTCCTGTGCACAGAGGATAGTAGCACGGTATTGCCTGTGTTCTTCTTGACTCTCAGGAGAACTTACACGGGTGCCAAATGAGGCAATGGCCTATCCGATAGGTGTCTCCCAAAAAGGATCATTAGGACCAAATTCCAGACGGGTATCATCAACATGACCTTCTGCAGGAGGATGGAACGATGGATCTTCCCGAGAAGGTTGTTGGACCAAGGGGGGCGAGTGTGAAGAATATGGTACTCCACTTTCCACCACCACATTATCTCCCACTTGGGAGGTGGTAGTAGCCACTTGGTCGATAGCTTCCATTGGATTTTCTTCTGAAATAGAAGTAAAATCAGGTGGCGAGCCCCATACTCTCCTAAACTGTCTTAACTCAGCCAGTGTGTGCATTTCCTATCTAACCAAGGTCTGAAAATCTAGAAAAAAAACACCAAAAGACTTCCCTACTCAAACTATAGGTCAAAACAAGCAGACTTAAAATGACAGGAGGAGTTCAAAAGTTAGGTCTCTCACTAGGATTGTCAAGAAAGTGCCACTCGTGATATACCTCGAGGGTACGTGCGTAGTAATCTCCCTGAATGTTGTTTTCGGTGTATGGCTCCAAACAAGATGGCCAAAGGGATTTTCTCAGATAGATAAGGTACCCTAGTGGGGTCTCCCGATATACTCAAGGTACGTGGGAGCTCGAATCGGTAGTAGTGTTGTCTAATGCATAACCGTACACAAAGGGCCTTCCGATATACAATCGAGTACGTGAAGTACCTTTCTATATACCTCAAGGGTATGTTAAAGGTCGTTCAATATACCAACGGTACGTGGAAGAATTGCGCGAGTCCTGGAATGTAATGTTAACAAATAATGACAGCTCCTACATTTTACGACGCCCGAACATGTCTCTAACCTATCACTCAAGTTACTACGTAAATTTTAACCTACAACTACCGTTAATTTTAACTTGTACGATTAGGTGAATGCATAATGTTTTGACAGAAAAGTAAAACTGTGCAATATGCTGGTGCAAATGTTCACTTTACCTTTCAATATGCCTACTTATGGGAGGGAAGAGACTGGTTTTCTTTTTGTTTCAAAACCAAAAATCATTCCAATCAACAGTCATGAACATCAAATAAAAACACTTTTACAAACCAAATTCTTCTTTTCGAAAGAAAATGGGAAGGGTGAGAATCTGTTTTCCTAAAAGAACAATACCAAGCACACCTATATGCCAATGCACTTTAAATTTTCAAATTTCTTAAAAAACATAAGCAAATCTAACTTAAAACTACCATTTTTTTATATTTTGATCGAGATAGTCCTATATGCATGAGAGACGAAAGATCATACAGGTCTTGAAAGCTTATGAAGCCAATCAGAAAACCCAAAATCAACGCTCAAATATGATGTCTTAATCTCAAGAAAAAAATTTCTTTTTTGAAGGGAATAAAAAGAAGTTTACTATGCAAACCAAGAAATGAAATCTAGAAGCTAATCTAGTGTTCTTCTTTCAGTATATGGAACGAAAAGAGAGTTCAATGAACACCCTAACTTTCAGAAAACAAGAAATCGTTCTTTAAGCACAACCAACAAGCAAGAAGCGGATGAACAATCAAAAAGACTAAACAAATTTTTGAAATTCCACTCAAAATCAATCTTAAACCATCAAAGCAGCAAGCCACACACATTAGATTCAATAACACAGGCTTGATAACAGAACTGAAATCAATCAAAATTCCAAATTTTTACAAAGAAAAATGATGAAAGAGAGTTTTGGACTAATGCCTACCTGGTACTGCGCTTCGTAGGTGTTGTAAGAGCATTTCCAAAACAGCACTGCTCCTCGCAAACCAGATATAGGTGGTGGCACCGCTTACTGCCCAGTGTGTTCAGGCGGTGGCACCGCACCTCGTACAAAGCATTGCTGTGGTTCCCTGTAGATGGCCAAAACAAGAAAGAGAATGATGGATCAAATTAAAAAATACCGGATCAGGGCAAATACTGTTGAATTGAAAGTGGTAATAGAGCATGAAAAACTGAAATGACTCAGACATGATAGATCTAGAAATTTCAAACCCAAATAATATAAATCAGAACGTAGATCTGACTGAAAAGAGTTGAAGAAAACGGAGCCTGGATTTGGACAAGAGTTGCAGACTGAGGACGATCAGAACAACTAAATACAACTACTGCCCAGTATGATCACTAGATTTGTTGACCGGAATATTTCACCTCCTGCAGACAGTAAGGTGTTCAGCTAGTCTTAATGGTTCAGATCCAGAACAAATAGATCATAGAGGCTGATAACTCTCCCTAGATGCTGTAGATATTTGGAATACAAGGATTTGATAGTTCACCTGCGTACAAGCAAAAGAGTTCAACACAAAACGAATCAAAGCAACCAGAATATGATCTACTAATCTATGCTAGTGACTAAGGAATCTAGCAATATATATCTGAAATCAAACATCAACAATTCATATGGGACAGAAAATCAACTTGCATTAGAAATATGAAGAAGCTTACAACCAAGCCTTAGTGTTGACATGCATCTCCATGAAACCAGCACTTCAACCCCAAAATCTCTGACTCTAGCTCTCTATGCTCTCTCCAAATGATCTTGGGCAAAAAATCCAATAGCATAACAATACCTTCAATGTTCTCTCCTCAACCATGGCTATGAGCTCATATTTATAGGGCTTTAATGGATAGAGATAGTTGAGAAAATAGTGGGTGAGGTGGCCTCTAAGATCCTAGGATAAGGGATCTCGAGCTCAACCAACCCACATCAGTAGGGATAAGGGATATCTCGAGGCTTATCATCTAGAAGCCTCAAGAAACTTCTCTTTTTCCCTTTTACCCAGGGTACCGCACTTCTCCTTCTATGACAAAGCGGTTCTGGTAATAACCGCCTATGGACCAAGGGTGACAAGCGGTGGCACCGCTTGTGGACAACCGATGAAAAGCGGTGTGAACAGGGGTACCACACCTGGATAAAGGGGCATGAGCAGTGCTGGGAATTTGTATCATAGACTGATAAAAAACCATTTAGTCTTCACTCTAGAAGCTGGGATTCAGGGCAAGTAGGTATGTCAAATGTCTTATCACATGATGGTGACACGATTTTGGTATAACATTGGGCGTGATTATGTTTATGCCATGAAAGTTGTAGTATCCACACTTTTTTGAGTGATTTATTTTCCCCATGATGTGAAAATTGTGACCATTGATCATCTTTCCTTTGTTAAACCTGATCATCATATGACTCCTAGTCATCTCACTTCCCTGAATGTCCCGCATGATCTTGTGGTTCCTTCCCCTTCACCTGCCATGTCTCTTTCCTCTAAGCATTGTAACGATGTTGATTCATTCGAAAACCATAGCTTCTTCTCTTCATAAGGAAGTTCTGGGGGCATGTCTCATGTAAGGGGGAAACCCGCCAACCTCTGGACATCATGTTGGCTTAGAAATGTCTGTGAGCATAGTTCCCTTTCTGTGTCAAGCTCGTTAAAAAATGAAACGGATGCTTGTGAGCATAGTTCCCCTTCTATGTCAATTGTGTTAAAAAATGAAACGGATGTCGGTGAGCATAGTTCCCATTATGTGTCAAGGCCATTAAAATATGAATCGGATGTCCTCAAGCATAGTTCCTATTCTGTTGCAAGATTGCGTAAGAATGAAACAGGCCCCCACAAGCATAGTTCCTATTTTGTTTCAAGCTTGTGTAAAAATGAAATAGGTCACCTTGAGCAGTGTTTATTCTTGGTTTCAAGCTCGTTAAAAAATAAAACTGACCTTGAGAAGAGTTCATTTTTCATGTCAATCTTGTTAAAAAATGAGACGAATCCTTCCATTCTGTCAAGACTCAATTTTTGAATCTTCATTTCATCCGCTTGTAAAGCAGACGAAATGAAGGTTTAGGGGCATGTACCCTACCCCTTTGTTGGATTTAAGTTACTTGAAATTCATATTGGGGACAAGTACCAACCACTAGACATCATGTTGTCAAATCACCCGTCAATGGGAGCCATTTTGAGCATACTTTCTTTTAGTTTCGAGCTCGCTAAACCATGAACCGATATTTGAGCATAGTTCCTATTTCGTTCCATGCTCATTAAAAATGAAGCAAATATCCTGAGCATTCTTTCAACCAATATTCGACCTCATTAAAAACAAAAAGATGGTGTTGAGCTTACTTTTCATTTTTCGTGCTCTAGTTAAAACGTGAAAAGTGGTTTGAGCTTACTTTATCACTTTTTCATGCTCTAAATTAAAACATGAAAAAGGTTCTGAGCGCCTTTTATAACTTCGTCATGCTCGTTAAAAACTTAGTGAAGACGTATCGAGTATACTTTTACTATTTTTCAGGCTTGTTAAAATTGGATTATGAAAAAAGAACCCTAATAGAGTCCTCTTTAAGCTCTTTTTGGACTCTTAAAATGTGAAAAGATCACTGAGTAAACTTGTCTTCTTCACGCTCATAAAAGGATCTGAAGAGTCGTCTGCCTGGTGATAGTTTACCCCTTTTTCGAACCAGGGGACACTACTTACGAAAAAATTTATACTTCGGCCAATATTAACTAGAAGAGTTCTCGTGGACATCATTTTACACTTTTTCGGGCCTCATGGACTAAATTTACTAAAAATTCCACCTCTGGAGTCTTCTTAGTTATTTTTGACTCTCTAAACATGAAATGATGAATGAGTTTACTTTCGTTGAACTCATAAAACCAAATGATGAAGGACCCTTTCTGGGAATGAACCCCTCCTTTCTCAGGTTCATAAAACATATGAGAATGGACTCAGCGGTTGATGAGATACAACGAGTGTTTGTCACCCTCTTTGAAATTGTAAAAATGAAAAGAGGTAATCATCCTTCATGATGGGAAATTAAGGGAATGGGGAATACATTTTCATTTGTATCAATGGAAGCTCACAGTCCACCCTTGAACATGGCACCTATATGCATTTGCATTTTTGAACAGTTGGGTATTCATCTTGTCTCTGAGTCGATCCACTTCCGTGAGTCACCTGAATCCTTTGAGTCAATTCAAAGAATGCATCACCATATCCTTGCATTACATCTGGTTTTTGTCTCGTCAATTCAATGCTTCAAAGTCATTTTTCATGCCACAATTTGTTCAAAGGATGTCTATTTTGAAATCCAACTTGTCAGTAACTTTACCTTCCTATAAATTTGGTCGTGTCTGAGTCAGTTTCATGGTTGTTTCATCACTTCAAAATCAACTTGTGTTCTATGTTTCGTGTTGATGAAGGGGGAAACATCATGGCCCTCCTTCGACGATTCTATTCCTATCGACTTCAACACATCATCCAGGAACTAGATTTAGAAACTAAGTCAATTATGTTGAAGCCTACAAGCCCCAGTGGCAGGTTTCCTCGCTTTCAACAGTAGGTTTCCATCAATGACCTCTGATTGAAAGATTCTATCAAGTGTTCGAATTCAAAACCCTTGTTCACACTTGGGAGAATGTATTGAGATACCTTAGGGATCATTGACATCAATGGTGATTTCCCTTGCACTTGTTAACAGTTTACATCAATGACTGGTAATCAAGTGGTTTCTACCATGTTTGTTGTCAAGAAATCTATTCACGTGGCTAGAATCGTATCGTTTAAGGATTCGAATGAAGACCCTAATTGGTTAGGAATTCATCTCCTTAATTTCCTATCCTCAGGTTGCAATGGAAGATTATTTGAATTCATGAAATGGATCCACATTGTATGATTGGTTGTTGTGTCCAGTATTGAGTTCAAATAATATGGATCTACTTTGTATGTTCCATAGCCATGTTCCTCTTTCTACATCATTGATCATGGATCTACAATGTAATTTTGGTAGCCATTATGTAGTCATATTCATGGATCTATAGTGTAATATTGGTATCCATGACATAGTCATCTTCATGGATCTGCAATGTATTGGTCTGCAGCCATGATTGAGTCGGATAAGCGGGTTACTGGTCTTATGTCAGTTGTGAACTCATCTCTCTTTGCCTCTGATACCAGATTGATATCTAACAAAATATTTTACATATCAAATCCTTCTATCTTCATACTTTGGGTGGCATTTTGTTGCACCTAAAATATCCATTGATGCCCGAGAACCATTCAAAGAAATTAGCAAGGGCTCTTTTGGATGTTTTTTCCCACTCTTGAGTAGGTTGGTGCACTATCTCCCCTATGACAGAGCACCAACACTTGTTGTCTATTGACATCAGGCATCGCCAGTGCCTTTACCCTATTCACAGGAAGCGCCAATGCCTTTACCCTATGTGCAAGAGGGGCCAACAAACTTACAAAGGGAAAAAGGGAATTTTCGATAAGTGTCCATACAAAAGCTCTCGTGGAGGAAGTTCCTATCAGTTGAGGAGAGCTGGAACTTGACCTTCTCACCCTTAGGTATCATCCCCTATCCCTTTCATAAAGAATCTCATCTCATATGAGCCTCCTTTGGCATATAAAAGAATCCTTCATGGACAATGTGGAGAGAGACCAAGAAGAGCATCCTTATGTTGTTGGATTGAGGTCTGGTATTCACAAAAAGTTGAGTCATCTTGTGCAAAAAGAGATTTATGTGAGTGTTAAGTGTTGTGAGTGTGTCAAAGAACATTGTGGAATACAAAGCTTTCGACATCAAGGATTTGGTTGTAGCTTCACCTTCTTATTTGATTAATACAAAAATGTTCCCCTTTCCCATATTTGATGTGTGTTAATATCAGCCAGATATTATTATATTCCTTGATCACTAATATGGATTGTTAATCTATATGGTTAATCTCATCTTGTTGTCTTGTTTTCCTAATGCTTCTTTGCAGGTACTATAGATTGCATGAAGAGCAGTGGAACAAAGACTAGTGCATTCAGATCTGAGGTATAAGAGTGATTTTATTAAAGTAGATTAACCATGTAGGGAAATGATATAATGTTGTGGGGTTTTGTTCTATACTTGTACCATATAGGATAGAGCAACAAGCAATGTCTACATCTGTTGAAGAATTCCTACAAACATCAGCAACATGATGGTGGAATTCTAGAGGAGGCATGGACAGAAAAAAAGGTAAACTACTCATTTTTCAAAACTTTTGGTTGTGAAGCATTTTTCCATATTTATAAAGAAAATAGAACAAAGCTTAAGGATAAATACAAGATTGATGATTTTGGTTATTGCTTATGGGATTATGAAAATCACAAAATCATTAGGAGTAGAGATGTAGTATTGAATGAAAAGGTTATGTACAAAGATCAATTGTAGGGAAAGAAAGAGGCAAAGGAAAACACAGAGTACACTGTACTTAATAAAATCAAAGAAAATGGAGCTCCAAAGGCACCAAAAAATCAAGAGCAGTAGTAGGTACCTCAAACTCCTACAAATATAAGAATATCTACTAGTTTAAGTAGACCCCCTGAACGATTAGCTCCATCACTGTATTATTTATTGATGATTTATTATGGTCAACCAAAATGTTATGAAGATGCAATGCAGGTAGAAACTAGAAAGAAGTGGAAGCAAGGAATGAATGAGGAGATAGACTCATTGGTAAGAAATCAAACATAGAATTTGGTTGAGTTTCCTGCAGGGAAAAGGGCATTGTAGGGTAAATGGGTTTACAGATTGAAGGAATTATATGGAAGCAAGAAGTGGTACAAGGCTAGACTTGTTGTAAATGGGTTTCCACAAAAGAAGGTATAGACTCTGATGAAATATTTTCTCCTGTTGTTAAAATGAACTCAATTAGGATTATTTTAAGTTTAGTGGTGGTAGAAGATTTGCATCTTGAACAGTTAGATGTAAAAACAACCTTTCTCGATGGTAATTTGGAGGAAGAGATTTATATGCAGTAGCCATATGGGTATGAGGTTAAAGGGAAGGAGATTTTAGTGTGAAGGTTGAAGAAGAGCTTGTATGGCCTGAAGCAAGCTCCAAGATAGTGGTATTTAAAATTTGATAAGTTTATGACAGAACGGGGTTATAGTATATTGCATTCTAACTACTGTGTTTATTTCAAGAGTCTAGATAATGGAAGATATATTATCTTGTTATTTTATGTGGATGACATGCTTGTTCCAGGGTCTAACATGTAGGATATAAATGTGATCAAAAGGAATCTAGATAAATCATTTGCAATGAAGGATTTGGGTGCTACAAAAAAAACACTCGGTATGAGAATAACAAGAGACAGGAAAAATCACAAATTGGCATTTCCCTAAGGTGAGTACATAGAAAAGGATGATGGATAGGTTTAGAATGTAGAATGAAAAACTAGTTAGTACACCTTTGGCCAGCCATTTCAAACTAAGTAAGGAGATGTGTCCGAAGACACAAGAAGAGATAGAATACATGTCCAAAGTTCCATGTTCATCAACAGTTGGTAGCTTGATGTATGCCATGGTGTGCACAAGAATATATATTGCACATTCAATGGGATTTGTGACTATGTATATGAAAAATATAGGTAAAGAGATATGGAAATAAGTATAGTGGATTCTCAGGCATCATTCCAGCCACTCAGTCGGGCTCCACCATGATCCTTCACTTTCTTCTCAGGAAAACTCTAGTTCCTTATAATCGACCCAATATTGAATTTACGGCTTCATCGGATGCCAAGTCATATCCCCACCATAATGATTCACGATCCTGGAAAAAAAACTATTTGTTGTCCTAAATTCTAGTCGACCCAAGTTCAAACCTTGTGTCGCATATGCAGTCTCACCCGAGATATTTTATGGGGATTGCCAGAACCAGGTTTCTACAATTATATCGGGGATTTCACTCTTATAATATTATCATATCACTTGACTGAAGCCAAGAATTATACTTCTATTCTTTATTCATTCATTCAAGGTAACTATTTATCATTTCGTTGACATAATTAGAAGCATATATCATAAAGCATTACCAGATATTTACTTTGTACTAATGCGACACAAATGTGAGTTCATTTACTATTAAGTATGTGCGACACATTCATATAAGCTCATCTATATCAATTAGGCGTTCAACACAAAACACACAATAAACACTCAGAGATAAGATGTAATGTGGAAACCCATCCAAGAGAAACCACAAAGGTGCTCTTTATCTAGCATGAGAAATAGGTTAGCACCTTTGGTCTACGCACTCAGCTTGCATGCTCTTATTTAGATATTATTTACAATTCGGACATTTTTCTCCCATCTCATGCTCTCTGGTTTTGGCCTCTGTATTTCTTCTCTTCTTCTCTAAATCATTGATCCGCACACAGTGCTAATCAATCCTATTCCTCTCTTTGATTGGTTATACTTGATCAATCCGTACACAACTAGGGTTCGTGCTTTTATAAGCTTATCATCCAAATGTCAATTGGATCACAATTGCCAGTTGACATGCTGTCTTTCTATTCCAATATATTTAGTTACATCTAAAAATAGGCACTATCAGCCCAAAATACACTCGATCTTTATTACTAAAAGCAATCTTTTAGTCTAACTAACCTTTCTGAAATTAGTCGAACTGTATTTTTTGACTGCTTTATTATTATTCTGTCCCGGTTCCTTCCGTCATAGCCTCTGCTTATCTTGCGATCATAATCCTTATTTTCCCAAACATAATTATGTCTAACTCTTCCTAGGGACAACATCACTTGAGGCTAGTAACTTCCACACTCGGGGATAGTGCTCAACAACAGGGGTTACTGATGTGGTTGGGAATGAGGAAAGTGACGAGGAGTGATTCTTCCACCATTATCTTGTTATCTTGGCTATCCCCCTCTTGGACCATCTCATTTACTTTTATGTTTGATGGAGATATTTGGAGATAGTTTCTAAGTGGTTTAGGGAGTTGCAACTAAGCAATTGATTTAAAATCTTCCATAACTCCCTTTTTCAATCTTTTATATTTTTTTCATGGAATTATGGGGAATTCACACCCTAGCCAAAGACAAAATGAAAATGGTTCATGCCTTGCTACTATGAAAGGTGTGAATCTTTTTTTTGAATGCACTCCTTTGTCAAGGGAAATAAATGAATGATGTGTGCCTTGCTAGTGTGCAAAGTGTGAATTTTCTCTTTTGTAGTTTCAACTTCTTATTATGAAGGAAAGAGTGATGGGATCTCACTATGAAAGCTAAGGGACATCATTAGGGATCAAATCATGGGATATTCCATCCATACGTGTCATTTTTGTGAACAAACAATGACACTTTGAGTGTCATTTTTTGAACTATCGTCACATACGGAGAAGTGCCAATTTGAGTTATAACATATGCCCCCTAATATGTGAGGTCAAAAGGTAACCTAATGGATGGAATACATTATATTAATAGGCACAGTGGGATATAGATTATACAATTCCAAGATTCCAAAACCTTTAGCTATGACAAAGTACCTGAAATAGAGAAAAATGTGGCATACATTCTTTTCCCTGAGATGGACATATCCATGCTCAAATTCAGATAGAAAATGGCTGCCAAATTGTATACATTACATATCCATGACATATGTTGGCCTAAATTTTGTTTGACCCAAGTTCAAACCCTTTGTTCTTCAACAAGACCCAAGATGTCGGCCTGACAGAGGAGAACTCTATAAGAAACACTTGCGACGCAAATGAAGTCTCACCCGAGATATCTTATGGGGATTTCCAAAACTAGGTTTCTGCAGTTATGCCGAGGATTTCACTCTATAATTCTATGAGGTCACTCAAATGAAACTGTGAATTATACTTATGTTCTCATACATTAATTCAAGATAACCATTTACCATTCCATCGACATATATGGCAACATAATCATAAAGCATTAGAATATGTTAACTCAGTATAGGTGTGACACATATATAAGTTCATTCACCATTAAATCTGCGGGACATGTTCAGATAGGTTTACTTATATTAACATGCATCCTACACAACATAGCCATTAAAACACACAGAGACAAGATATAACGTTGAAACCCATCCAGGAAAAACCACAAAGGTGCTCTTCATCTGGCATGAGAATTGGTTTGGCACCTTTGGTCTATGCACTCAACTTGCATACTCTTCTTTTGATCTTGTTTACAATTCATACATTCATATCTTGTCTCATGCTCTCTTTTTTTGGTCTCTCTCTCTCTGAATGGTCGATCCACACATAACCTGGATCGATGCTCTAATTAAGCAACTCTCTCTATGATTGATCTTCAACCCACTCTAACGACCAACTCGCACACAACTAGGGTCAGTGATTTTATAAGCTTTTCCACTTTTTATACTATTCTTGATTCAACTGTCAACTCAATATCAACTGTCAGTTGATAGGATGAATTTTTATTTTAATACACTCAGTTATCTCTAAAAGTAGGCACTATTGTCCCAAAATACAATCATGCTTTATTACTAAAAGCAATATGTTAGTCTAACTAAATCTTCTCGCAAAATCAATCAAACTCTTCTTTTTGAATTTCTTTATTCTTTGTTTGACGTGGTTCCTTCTGTCTCAGCTTCTTCCATTGCATGACCAAAGCCTTCTTCTTTCCTAGCAGAATTCTTGCAGAATTTTGTCTGACTATTCCTAGGGCCAACAACATATAAATGATGTAGTGATCATGTCCACGAAATATTACATAGTGGAACCATGTGACACACACACACACATAGATGGATCATGGCCACGAAAATGATACAGAGTGGATTTATGCCAATCAGAAGATCATAGCCATGAATAGATACGCAATGGATTTATGTCTCAACATGTATTGTTAGAGAAAATTGTAACTAAGTTGAGTACTGGTTCTCCCCATGGTACGAATGTCATATGATCTGTGGTATATTCTTGTGCAACTATGGAAATAACAAAATGTGGGGATGTTATTGTTGGCCCAAGGTCTTCCATCGAAACTGTCAATAAGTACGAGTCATGCTCATGTGAATAGATGATATGAAGTTGAACATGGAGGAAATTGTTTGACTACCGGTCATTGATGTATATTGTTAACAAACACGAGGTGAACTATCGATGATGATAATGGGAGCCAAGTTACTTAGCACATTGTAGTAAGTGTGAATAGTTGTCTTGGAGTCAAACACTTGTTGAATTTATCGACTAGGCATTTGGTTTGGACTCTCTAGTTTCTCAGGGTTGGAATACAAAGGAATATGGACAGTTTTGGAAATTTGGGAATAATACCCTACATTGAAAATCCATACAATCCAAAGGTTTAATGCAGACATAAACTTCCTTATTAAGGGCAATTAGTCTTCCATCTTTTTTATTGCAATCAATGTTCATCGAAATGAGGAAGCAATAGTAGTCAATATATAGTAATGATGAACACTACCCTCCATCAAAGAGAGAATATTCAAGCTTTAGAAGTTGAGTGTCTATCTATTAGGATCTAGCTCTCTAGTTTGAACATGGGTTCTCTCATGAGCGTCTAACTACAAAAGGTCAACTAAATAAATTATTGGAGAGCTAAAGAAGAAGAAATTGTATATCAAGATAAGGAATATGCTAACATGGAGAAAAAAGACTCTTTGTTGGAATATCGGTACAACTACATGGTATAACTGCCACACCTCTAGGAATATAAAAATGTGGACTAACCGTCACTCCTGGTAATAAGTCCTTGTTCTTGGTTTCATATGTTCATTGACATATTTAGGTTTTGGTGTAACAACATACCTTACATGATATTAGAGCTGAGGTCTTAGCTTCAATTCCCCTGAGCTACGCCAGAGGAAGGGGCATTGGAGTATCGATACAACACATGGTATAACCACCGCACCTCTGGGAATATAAAAATGTAGACTAACTGCCACTCCTGATAATAGGGCCTTATGCTTGGTTTCATATGTTCATCCACATCTGTAGGTTTTGGTTTAACGACAAGCCTGACATTCTCAACCTTCTTATATAAACCAAAATGAAGAACACAGTACTTGGTTTTTCCATTAAGAACAATGCCTTCTTATGTACATCAAAGAAGTTTTAATCTCATGAGTCTTTTCTAGAATTTACAAATCTATGGATATCCTCTCGAAAGGATACTCTTATCTATATTGCACCATTTCTTTTTAATATAGGTATTGAACTATACACTTAGTGACAACTCCTTTTTGTATTACCAAGGTCACCAATGAGATTGTAACATTTTCTTAATACAAATCTCAACTGCTTATGTAATCTAAATCATGATACTAAAAGTCAGTCATAAAGGTATTTGGTGTACAAAAATTCACATAATTTGGCAAGACCTATGTTTTCTCATATAAATAAATATAAACTTAAATGACATATGGGAGACGGATTCTATAGAGAAAACAAAACAAACCCACACAATCTTTTGAATGAACATTGAAGTCACATGTTCCATTTGTACTTTTGTGTTAAACATATGTTAAGATTTATTGTTTTTACACTAATAATATATACACATATATCATGTTGTTATATCACATGTTATGCTTCAAATTTGGCATACCTTTCAAGTTGTTCACCATGATCCTTCACAAGTAGAGTTTGATTGCACGAGGTGGCCATCACATAAACTAACATAACATTACATTACCAAAAATAAAATGTAATAAAAATTTTGACAATAGCTCATAAAATAAAATATTAAAACCAAACTAAAAGTATTTAAAAAAATCCATGTCCTCCTATAAAATAAAAAATTAACTATATATTAGAGAGGCATCAAATTTCTCCATCTGTAATTTTTGGATACTAAAAAAAATTAAGATAAAAAAAAAAACTTACAACTCAAAGAATTAGATGCCTTTAAGTGGTTAATAAATCCAAGTTTTGAGATAGATGTATGTTGATAACTATCATTTATATTATAGATTTATAAACCATGATAAAGCAACTTACCTTGACCAATTGTATTCTTGCATAAAATAATATTATAATATAAATTAGTATCAATATATTCTTAGATAAAAGAACTGTGGGAGGTTCGAAAGTGTTTTATCGTTTCTAAAATAGGTGCAGAGAGGCAAAGTTATGGGACTCGAAAAATATGAAAACCCTTTTTGGTCTCTTAGTGATCCCAGTTGTTCTCTATGCTTGTGAAGTTTGGGCCAGCAGTACCTCTGACTTACAATGGAAGCAAATAGAAAAGATTCAAAAACACATGATCACAAGCAAGTTCAAAATTAACAGTTCAGTGCCATACGAGATCATGCTAAGTGAAATGGGGGTGGCTTCTATTGAAGCAATCGCTATGGTGAGACTCATAAGCCTATTAGAGGAAATTTGATTTCTAAAATGGGCCTCCTAAGGAAAATAATAAAATAATAGTTAAAATAACAAAATAATAGTTAAAATAATACAATAATAGTTTTTAATTTTGGAGGAAGAATGAAAAAAACTACTTTTTTTGTTCGTATTTTCTACATATATCCCTGTGTTTTTACTCAAATTCTGAATGAGAGAGCTCATTGGATGTGGAATTTAAATATGCATCCAATGAGTACCCACACTGCATACTTTTGACGGACCCCGCTACCCCAAAAAAAAGAAATACCTGAAAAAATGTGATGATGACATCATTATCACTTTTTTTTTAGGTATTTCTTATTTTTGGGGTATCAAGGTCCATCAAAAGTATGCAGTGTGGGTACTCGTTGGATGCGGAATTAAATTCCACATCAAGCTCTCTCGCTTGAAATTTGAGTAAAAACACAGGGAGATATGTCGAAAATATGAACAAAAAAATAGTTTTCTTTTATGACAAATACGTCAATTCAACCATTATGGGTGACTCATTTTATTGAAATTCTATTGGTTCTTGAATTCCAACTCACAAAATTTATTGTTGGCTCTTTTTCTTATAAGGCCCATTTTAGACCCCAAATTTCCTCTAATAGGCTTATCTAAAAAGAATTGAGCAAATGGAAGAAGGTAGATGGCCTAAGGTTGTCTTCAATGACATATTGTGCAAAAGAAAGAAGAATTGTATGCGGCAAAATATTAAATGGATTAGCAAGTGGGATATGTGCTTGAGCACGTTCCCTACAAATAGTAAAGAAATAAAGGCTTTTTTTATCAATAAGTTCCACAAGCGAACTTGGGATAAAGAGCTAGGGAGAAAGAGAAAGTATTATATTCAAGAGTTTAACCCTACCTACAATCAGCATCAAAAGGCGTACATAGGGGCCAATATATCCTGGAAAGCCAAAATTCTCATTGCTCAATTAAGAACTAATTCCCATCAACTCCGTTGTGAGACCGGGCGCTGGAAAAGGCCAAAAGAAGCTTGAGTAGAAAGAGTGTATTTTTTGCACTGCTGGTAAGGTGAAGACAAGAAAACATTTCATTTTAGAGTGTGAAGCCTTTAAAGACGATAGGTACGGATAAATATTGGGATGATTTATTTAATGAGGGGACTGTGGAAAAATTAGGGGCGCTAATCTTCAAGTTGAACAAAGAAGGGATTGAATTGCAAAAAACACTCTGGGAGTTGGTTTGTCCCATAGGCTATTCTTAGCCTCGTGGATGTTAAAATATTTCCTTCCTTCCTTCCTAAATATTTAAAGTTATCATAATAACTTCACTTGCAAGTACACCATATAATATATAGAAAAGCATAAAAACCTATAATGAATTATCATGCCATCCATGAATTTTTACAATAAAACTCATTTTATTATTTTTTACCAAAATCTTAGGTAATCAGTTGTACATTTAATGCTTTTCAATTTGAAATGTGTAATTTAAATCCAATTATACACACTCTAAAATGTAAAGTATTAAATACTCTGCTGCAATGGCGTCCTAAGATATGTAAAGTATTAAATACTATTATTGTACATAGTACTATTTTCATTCTGATTCTACGGACACATCTAGTTCTGATGACCCTCCATCAGGGTTGGAATTTCAAGTGACGAACACCCGTCAAAAATTTCGGTAACAAACGAAATCTGAAACGTTTTCTGTATTCTAAGCCAGATTTTGATGGTCCTAACAAAATCTTAGCTGTATTTGACAGGTAAATTGACCCATGACAGGAATTTACCTGTCAAATTCCATCCCTGCCCTCCATGATGCAACTGCAAGTTCTTTTTATTGGGGTTAAAAATAAGTAACCTCCATCCTCAATCATTCACAGCATACGGATGCCCCTTATTGACTTTAATTAAGGGGATGGGTTGACAACGCTGGTTGGTGTATTATGAGCATTATTTATTTATTCATTATTTTTTTTTAAGTTTTAAATTTCATTGTAAACCATAAAAATTACAAACATTCAAAAACTAGGAAGGCTATGTGCTACTGAGACCATTTAAGTTTCTGTTCAATTTTAACTCATTTTAATACTAGCTTAGGATTAAAATCATTTAGTAACTGTGTGGAAGTTACAGATGTGTTATGGCGTCATTAAGCATGGAAGATGTCATTTATTTTCATGCACTACTTCCCAAGGGATTGTAGTTATTCCATGTACCAACCAGTATATCGAATAGCTTTTCACGTACCTCTGGGTATATAGAAAATTACTTCACGTACTTGGTAGTTTATCGGAAGGCTCCTATCGAGCGGTTGTGCATTAGACAACACCACTATGGAGTTGAGCTCCCCAGTACCTAGAGTATATTGGGAGACCCTCTTAGGATTCTTGTGACCAACTGAGTTAACCTGTTGGTCGTCTTGGCATTGCAATACACCGAGCACACTCAGGGAGATTACTACACATGTACCATCCAGGTAGTCGGGTATTCAAGAAAGGGTGCAGTCCCAATCCTCCTTGTTGTGTTTTACTGGTGGACCCTACAGTATATAGCGAGTTGTGAAGCCTTGATAATCCCATGAGAATCCTGACTTTTGATCCAATCCTATTCACACATTTTTCTTGTTTCTTTTATACTTGAGTAGTGTTTGATTTGTGTGGTACTTTAGACACTCTTAGAGATTTTAGATATGGGAGACTCTCTTGAGACCACTAGCCAAGAGACCCCTTTTTAAGGTATGTCTTTTGTCTATCCCCCTTGTGGAGTTGTTGGTCCTCCCTTCATGGCCACTTTGAGTCTTCCTGGATTGACCATAGGATTACCTATAGGGTTATTCTCCAATACGATTATACCAAATGCACCTTTTGTGTCGAATCATGGTCCTTCATCACATGAGCATCAATCTCATGTTAACCCTTCTCCTTCTTCCTCGAATGATGAATCAACTTCCCTTTCTTTCTCTTCACTTGTTGAAAACTATGATGTTAGTAAACGGGAGACTAAGAAGAAGACGAAAAGGATGGCTAAGAAGAAGAATACTAACCAGAAGGTCACAGCTCCAACACCTGATCGTCATGTTGGAAACCCATCAACCATTGATCACAGTGTTGAGAGTGTTGAATTGCCCACAATAACACCTTGTAAACCTAAGTTCCCTTGTAGAATTTGCAAGGGTGACCATCTTCTAAAAGATTTTCATGGTCTGTCTCGGTTTTTAGAAGTGTGGTCTGAGGCTTCTCAATACCCAATGTCATCATTCTCTAGTCATCATACTGATGAGACCCCATCAACTAGCGATTATGTGGTTAAGAGTTGAAAAGGAAAGGAAAGATATCCTTTCTTTCTATATAAGGGAATGCACCTTACTTACCTTTGTCCTCGCATGGATGAAGCTTATAAGTTGTTGGAAGATCTTGTTGTTCCTCAGTAATGGCTTCCAACCAGTTATCATAAGTTGTCCATTGAGCTCCCATTGGTTGATAAAGTGGTCGATCCAGTTCTAACCTTGGTCGATCCCACTCTTCCCTTGAAGAGTGAAGTTGAAGTGGTTGATCCAGTTCCATCCTTGGTCAATCCCACTCTCTCTTTAGAGAGTGAAGAATAGATAGTTCGTGCCACTCTTCCTTTGGAGAATGAAGTTACATTGGTCAAGTCAATTTCATATCCACGTGATCCCACTCTTTTGTCAGAGAGTGTTAAGATTTAAGTAGTCTCTTTGGCATAGTCTTTGTCTTCTCCCTCTATTTCAATTGAGAGTAAATTGAAACCAGCCAAAGTTTTCGTAGTTACTTCTTATTGTTCTACACAAGAGGAAATTTTGTCTCTTTCAACAGAATCCTCTCCAAGTAGTGAGGTTATTACCTTTGAATGGACTAACCTAACAAAATCACATCTTCATTCAAGCATTCATTTCCAGATATATGTGTGAGTTACCGCTAATACCATACTCCGCCCTATCGTTGACAAAGGGGATTATGTTAGTATTCTATCCTCTATTTCTTGGAAATACATAGGTTCTCCTCTGCTTGTGCCATCCACCAATCAGATACTGGATTTTAATCAAATACCTACAATTCCTTTAGGGATCCTTCCTCATTTTCCTATTACTTTAAGAGGGAAAACTATCTGTATCGATGTTATGGTAGTACAAGGTCCCTTATATTTTTATATGCTCCTTGGGCGTGATTATGTTTATGCCATGAAAGTTGTAGTATCCACACTTTTTTGAGTCATGTATTTTCCCCATGATAGGAAAATTGTGACCATTGGTCATATTTTCTTTGTTAAACCTGATCATCATATGACTCCTAGTCATCTTACTTCCCTTAATGTCCCGCATGATCTTGTGGTTCCTTCCCCTTCACCTGTCGTGTCTCTTTCCTCTAAGCATTGTAATGATGTTCATTCACTTGAAAACCATAGCTTCTTCTCTTCATAAGGAAGTTCTGGGGCATATCTCATGTAAGGGGTAAACTCACCAACCTCTGGACATCATGTTGGCTTAGAACTATCTATGAGCATAGTTCCCTTTCTGTGTCAAGCTTGTTAAAAAATGAAACAGATGTTAGTGAGCATAGTTCCCCTTCTATGTCAATCGCGTTAAAAAATGAAATGGATGTCGGTGAGCATAGTTCCAATTCTATGTCAAGCTCATTAAAAAATGAAACGGATGTCCTCAAGCATAGTTCCTGTTATGTTTCAAGCTTGCGTAAAAATGAAACAGGCCCCCACAAGCATAGTTCCTATTTTGTTTCAAGCTTGTGTAAAAAAGAAATAGGTCACCTTGAGCAGTGTTTATTGTTGGTTTCAAGCTCGTTAAAAAATAAAACTGACCTTGAGAAGAGTTCATTTTCTGTGTCAATCTCGTTAAAAAATGAAACGAATCCTTCCATTCTGTCAAAACTCAATTTTTGAATCTTCATTTCATCCGCTTGTAAAGCAGACGAAATAAATCTTGGGGGGCATGTACCCCACCCCTTTGTTGGATTTAAGTTACTTGAAATTCATATTGGGGGCAAGTACCAAACACTAGACATCATGTTAGGAAATCACTCGTCAATGGGAGCCATTTTGAGCATACATTCTCTTAGTTTCGACCTCGCTAAACCATGAAACAATAATTGAGCATAGTTCCTATTCCATTCCAAGCTCGTTAAAAATGAAGCAGATATCCTGAGCATTCTTTCAACCGATCTTCGACCTCGTTAAAAACAGAAAGATAGTGTTGAGCTTACTTTTCATTTTCCGTGCTCTAGTTAAAACATGAAAAGTGGTTTGAGCTTACTTTATCACTTTTTCATGCTCTGAATTCAAACATGAAAAAGGTTCTGAGCGCCTTTTATACCTTTGTCGTGCTCGTTAAAAACTTAGTGAATACGTATCGAGTATAATTTTATTGTTTTTCAGAATTGTTAAAATTGGATTATTAAAAAAGAACCCTAATAGAGTCCTCTTTAAGCTCTTTTCGGACTCTTAAAATGTGAAAATATCACGGATTGAACTTGTCTTCTTCACGCTCGTAAAAGGATCTGAAGAGTTGTCTTCCTGGTGATAGTTTACCCATTTTTCGAACCAGGGGGCACTACTTATAAAAAAAAGTATACTTTGGCCAATCTTGAATGGAAGAGTTCTCGTGGACATCATTTTACACTTTTTCGGGCCTCGGGGAATAATTTACAAAAAAGTCCACCTCTGGACTCTTCTTAGTTATTTCAGATTCTCTAAACATGAAACGATGAATGAGTTTACTTTCGTTGAACTCGTAAAGTCAAACGATGAAGGACCCTTTATGGGAATGAACCCCTCCTTTCTCAGGTTCATAAAACATATGAGAATGGACTCAACGCTTGATGAGCTATAAAGACTGTTTGTCACCCTCTTTGAACTTGTAAAAATGAAAAGAGGTACTCATCCTTTGTGATGGGGAATACATTTTCATTTGTATCAATGGCGGCTCACATTCCACCTTTGAACATGGCACCTATATGCATTTGCATTTCCGAACAGTTGGGTATTCATCTTGTCTCTGAGTCGATCCACTTTCGTGAGTCACCTAAATCCTTTGAGTCAATTCAAAGAATGCATCGCCATATCCTTGCATTACATCTGGTTTCTATCTCATCAATTCAATGCTTCAAAGTCATTTTTCATGCCACAATTTTTTCAAAGGATGTCTATTTTGAAATCCAACTCATCAGTAACTTTACCTTCCTATAAATTTGGTCATGTCTGAGTCAGTTTCATGGTTGTTTCATCACTTCAAAATCAACTTTTGTTCTACGTTTCATGTTGATGAAGGGGAAACATCATGGCCCTCCTTCGATGAGTCTATTCCTATCGACTTCAACACATCATCCAGGAATTAGATTTAGAAACCAAGTCAAGTATCTTGAAGCCTACAAGCCTCAATGGCAAGTTTCCTCGCTTTCAATAGTAGGTTTCCATCAATGACCTCTTATTGAAAGATTCTATCAAGTGTTCAAATTCAAAACCCTTGTTCACACTTGGGAGAATGTATTGAGATACCTTAGGGATCATTGACATCAATGGTGATTTCCCTTGCACTTGTTAATAGTTTACATCAATGACCGGTAATCAAGTGTTTTCTACCATGTTCGATGTCAAGACATCTATTCATGTGGCTAGAATCGTATCATTTGGGGATTGGAATGAAGACCCTAAGTGGTTAGGAATTCATCTGCTTAATTTTCTATCCTCGGGTTGCGATGGAAGATTATTTGAAGTCATAAAATGGATCCACATTGTATGATTGGTGGTTGTGTCCAGTATTGAGCTCAGATAATATGGATCTACTTTGTATGTTCCGTAGCCATGTTCCTCTTTCTACATCATTGATCATGGATCTAGAATGTACTTTTGGTAGCCATGATATATTCATTTTCATGGATCTATAGTGTAATATTGGTATCCATGACATAATCATCTTCATGGATCTGCAATGTATTGGTCTGCAGCCATGATTGAGTCAGATAAGTGGGTTACAGGTCTTATGTCTGTTGTGAACTCATCTCTCTTTGCCTCTGATACCAGATTGATATCTAAAAAAGTAATTTACCTATCAAATCATTCTATCTTCATACTTTGGGGGGCATTTTGTTGCACCTAAAATATCCATTGATGCCCGAGAACCATTCAAAGAACTTGGCCAGGGATTCTTTTGGATGTTTTTTCCCACTCTTGAGTAGGTTGGCGCACTATCTCCCTTATGAAAAAGCACCGACACTTGTTTTCTATTGACATCAGGCGTTGCCAGTGCCTTTACCCTGTTCACGGGAAGCGCCAATGCCTTTACCCTTTGTGCAAGAAGGACCAACAGACTTACAAAGGGAAAAGGGAAGTTTCGATAAGCATCCATATGAAAGCTCTCATGGAGGAAGTTCCTATCAGTTAGGGAGAGATGGAACTCAACCTCCTCGCCCTTAGGTATCATCCCCTATCCCTTTCATAAAGAATCTCATCTCATATGAGCCTCCTTTGGCCTATAAAACAATCCTTCATGGACTATGTGGAGAGAGACCAAGAACAACATCCTTATGTTGTTGGATTGAGGTCTGGTATTCAGGCAAAGTTGAGTCAATTTGTGCAAAAAGAGCTTTATGTGAGTGTTGAGTGTTGTGAGTGTGTCAAAGAACATTGTGGAATACAAAGATGTCGACATCAAGGATTTGGTTGTAACTTTATCTTCTTATTTGATTAATACAAAAGTGTTCCCCTTTCCCATATTCGATGTGTGTTAATATCAGCCAAATATTATTATATTCCTTGATCACTAATATGGATTGTTAATCTATATGGTTACTCTCATCTTGTTGTCTTGTTTTCCTAATGCTTCTTTGTAGGTACTATAGATCGCATGAAGAGCAATGGAACGAAGACTAGTGCATTCAGATTTGAGGTATGAGAGTGATTTTATTAAAGTAGATTAACCATGTAGGGTAATGATATAATGTAGTGGTGTTTTGTTCTATACTCGTACCATACAAGATAGAGCAACAACCGGTATCTGCATCAGTTGAAGAATTGCTACAAACATCAGCAACAAGATGGTGGAATTCTAGAGGAGGCATGGACAGAAAAAAAAGGTAAACTACTCATTTTTCAAAACTTTTGGTTGTGAAGCATTTTTCCATATTGATAAAGAAAATAGAACAAAGCTTAAGGATAAATACAATAAATATACATTTATTGGATAGGGGATTGATGATTTTGGTTATCACTTATGGGATTATGAAAATCACAAAATCATTAGGAGTAGAGATGTAGTATTGAATGAAAAGGTTATGTACAAACATCAGTTGTAGGGAAAGAAAGAGGCAAAGGAAAACACAGAGTACATGGTACTTAATAAAATCAAAGAAAATGAAGCTCTAGAGGCACCAGAAAATCAAGAGCAGTAGCAAGTACCTCAAATTCCTGCAAATGTTAGAATATCTACCAGTTTAAGTAGACCCCCTGAACGATTATCTCCATAATTGTATTATTTATTGATGATTTATTATGGCCAACCAGAATGTTATGAAGATGCAATGCAGGTAGAAACTAGAAAGAAGTAGAAGCAAGGAATGAATGAGGAGACAGACTCATTGGTAATAAATCAAACATAGAATTTGGTTGAGTTTCCTGCAGGGAAAAGGGCATTGCAGGGTAAATGGGTTTACAGATTGAAGGAATCATATGGAAGCAAGAAGTGTTACAAGGATAGACTTGTTGTAAATGGGTTTGCACAAAAGAAGGTATAGACTCTGATGAAATATTTTCTCCAGTTGTTAAAATGAACTCAATTAGGATTATTTTAAGTTTAGTGGCGGTAGAAGATTTGCATCTTGAACAGTTAGATGTAAAAGCAACCTTTCTCGATGGGAATTTGGAGGAAGAGATTTATATGTAGCAACCATAGGGGTATGAGGTTAAAGGGAAGGAGATTTTGGTTTGAAGGTTGAAGAAGAGCTTGTATGGCCTGACGCAAGCTCCAAGATAGTGGTATTTAAAATTTGATAAGTTTATGACAGAACAGGGTTATAGTAGATTCCATTTTGACCACTGTGTTTATTTCAAGAGGCTAGATAATGGAAGATATATTATCTTGTTATTTTATGTGGATGACATGCTTGTTTCAGGGTCTAACATGTAGGATATAAATGTGATAAAAAGGAATCTAGATAAATCATTTGTGATGAAGGATTTGGGTGCTGCAAATAAAATCCTTAGTATGAGAATAAAAATTTATAGGAAAAATCACAAATTGACATTTCCCCAAGGTGAGTACATAGAAAAGGATGATGGATAGGTTTAGAATTTAGAATGAAAAACTAGTTAGTACACCTTTGGACAGCCATTTCAAACTAAGGAGATGTGTCTGAAGACACAAGAAGAGATAGAATACATGTCCAAAGTTCCCTATTCATCAACACTTGGCAGGTTGATGTATGCCATGGTGTGCACAAGACTATATATTTCACATGCAATGGGATTTGTGAGTATGTATATAAAAAATACAGGTAAAGAGAAATGGAAAGAAGTACAGTGGATTCTCAGGTATCATTCTAGCCACTTAGTCGAGCTCCACTGTGATCCTTCACTTTCTTCTCATGCAAACTCTAGTTCCTTATAATCAACCCAATCTTGAATTTACAGCTTCGTCGGATGCCAAGTCATATCCCCACCATAATGATTCACGATCCCAGGAAAAAAACCATTTGTTGTCCTAATTTCTAGTCAACCCAAGTTCAAACCCTGTGTCACATATGCAGTCTCACCCGAGATATTTTATGGGGATTGCCATAACTAGGTTTCTACAATTATGTCGGGGATTTCACTCTTACAGTATTATCATATTACTTGACTGAAGCCAATAATTAGACTTCTATTCTTTATTCATTCATTCAAGGTAACTATTTATCATTTCGTCGACGTAATTAGAAGCATATATCATAAAGTATTACCAAATATTTACTTTGTACTAATGCGACAAAAATGTGAGTTCATTCACTATTAAGTATGTGCGACACATTCATATAAGCTCATCTATACCAATTAGGCATTCAACACAAAACACACAATAAACACACAGAGACAAGATGTAATGTGGAAACCCATCCAAGAAAAACCACAAAGGTGCTCTTTATCTAGCATAAGAAATAGGTTATCACTTTTGGTCTATGCACTTAGCTTGCATGCTCTTATTTAGATATTATTTACAATTCGGACATTTTTCTCTCATCTTATGCTCTCTGGTTTTGGCCTTTTATTTCTTCTCTTCTTCTATAAATCGTCGATCCACACACAGTGCTGAACAAGCCTATTCCTCTCTTTGACTGGCTATCCTTGATTAATCCATACACAACTAGGTTTCATGCTTTTATAAGCTTATACCCAACTGTCAATTGGCTCACAATTGTGAATTGACATGTTGTCTTTCTATTTCAATATATTTAGTTACATCTAAAAATAGGCACTATCGGCCCAAAATACAATCAATCTTTATTACTAAAAGCAAGCTTTTAGTTTAACTAACCTTTCTGAAATTAGTCGATCTATATTTTTCGAATGCTTTATTCTTCTTCTATCATGGTTCCTTCCATCATAGCCTCTGCTTGTCTTGTGATCATAATATTTATTTTCCCAAACATAATTATGTCTAACTCTTCCTAGGGACAACATCACTTGAGGGTAGTAACTTCCACACTCAAGGATAGTGCTGAACAACAGGGGTTACTAATGTGGTTGGGAATGAGGAAAGTGATGAGGAGTGATTCTTCCACCATTATCTTGTTATCTTGGCTATCCCCCTCTTTGACCATCTCATTTACTTTTATGTTTGATGTAGATATTTGGAGATAGTTTCTATGTGGTTTAGGGAGTTGCAACTGAGTAATTGATTTAAAATCTTCCATAACTCCCTTTTTCAATCTTTTATATTTTTTTCATGGAATTATGGGGAATTCACACCCTAGCCAAAGACAAAATGAAAATGGTTCACGCCTTGATACTGTAAAAGGTGTGAATTTTTTTTTTGAATGTACTCCTTTGCCAAGGGAAATAAATGAATGATGTGTGCCTTGCTAGTGTGCAAAGTGCGAATTTTCTCTTTTGTAGTTTCAACTTCTTATTATGAAGGAAATAGTGATGGGATCTCACTATGAATGCTTAGGGACATCATTAGGGATCAAATCATGGGATATTCCATCCATACGTGTCATTTTTGTGAACAAACAATGACACTTTGAGTGTCATTTTTTGAACTATCGTCACATACAAAGAAGTGCCAATTTGAGTTATAACATATGCCCCCTAATATGTGAGGTCAGAAGGTAACCTAATGGATGGAATACATTATATTAATAGGCACAGTGTGATATAGATTATACAAGTCCAAGATTCCAAAACCTTTAGCTATGACAAAGTACCTGAAATAGAGAAAAATGTGGCATACATTCTTTTCCCTGAGATGGACATATCCATGCTCAAATTCAGATAGAAAATGGCTGCCAAATTGTATATATTACATATCCATGACATATGTTTGCCTAAATTTCATTTGACCCAGGTTCAAACCCTTTGTTCATCAAGAAGACCCAAGATATCGGCCCGACAGAGGAGAACTCTGTAAGAAACACTTGCGACGCAAATGAAGTCTCACCCGAGATATCTTATGGGGATTTCCAAAACTAGGATTCTGCAGTTATGTCAAGGATTTCACTCTATAAATCTATGAGGTCACTCAAATGAAACTGGGAATTATAATTATGTTCACATACATTCATTCAAGATAACCATTTACCATTCCATTGACATATATGGCAACATAATCATAAAGCATTAGCATATGTTAACTTAGTATAGGTGCGACACATATATAAGTTCATTCACCATTGAATCTGCGAGACACGTTCAGATAGGTTTACTTTATTAAACATGCATTCTACACAACATAAACATTAAAACACACAGAGACAATAAATAACGTTGAAACCCATCCAGGAAAATCCACAAAGGTGCTCTTCATCTGGCATGAGAATTGGTTTGGCACCTTTGGTCTACGCACTCAACTTATATACTCTTATTTTGATCTTGTTTACAATTCATACATTTATATCTCATCTCATGCTCTCTGGTTTTGGTCTCTCTCTCTCTGAATGGTCGATCCACACACAACCTGGATTGATGCTCTAATTAAGTAACTCTCTCTATGATTGATATTCAACCCACTCTAACGACCAACTCGCACACAACTAGGGTCAGTGATTTTATAAGCTTTTCCACTTTTTATACTATTCTTGATTCAAGTGTCAACTGAATATCAACTGTCAATTGATAGGATGACTTTTTATTTTAATAAACTTAGTTATCTCTAAAAGTAGGCACTATCGTCCCAAAATAAAATCATGCTTTATTACTAAAAGCAATATGTTAGTCTAACTAACTCTTCCTGCAAAATCAATCGAACTCTTCTTTTTGACTTTCTTTATTCCTCGTTTGTCGTGGTTCCTTCTGTCGCAACTTCTTCCATTGCACAACCAAAATATTCTTCTTTCCTAGCGGAATTCTGGCAGAATTTTGTTTGACTTTTCCTAGGGCCAACAACATATAAATGATGTAGTGATCATGTCCACGAAAGATTACATAGTGGATCCATGTCACACACACACACACACACACATAGATGGATCATGGCCACGAAAATGATACAGAGTGGATTTATGCCAATCAAAATATCATAGCCATGAATAGATACACAATGGATTTATGTCTCAACATGTATCATTAGAGAAAATTGTAACTGAGTTGAGTACTGGTTCTCCCCATGGTACAAATGTCAAATGATTTGTGGTATATTCTTGTGCAACTAGGGAAATAACAAAATGTGGGGATGTTATTGTTGGCCCAAGGTCTTCCATCGAAACCGTCAATAAGTACGAGTCATGCTCATGTGAATAGATGATATGAAGTTGAACATGGAGGACATCGTTTGATTACTGGTCATTGATGTATATTGTTAACAAGCACGAGGTGAACTATCGATGATGATAATGGGAGCCAAGTTACCTAGTACATTGTAGTAAGTATGAATAGTTGTCTTGGAGTCAAACACTTGTTGAACTTATCGAGTAGGCATTTCGTTTGTATTCTCTAGTTTCTCAGGGTCTGAATACAAAGGAATATGGACAGTTTTGGAAATTTGGGAATAATACCCTACATTGAAAATCCATACAATGCAAAGGTTCAATGTAGACATAAACTTCCTTATTAAGGGCAATTAGTCTTCCGTCTTTTTTATCACAATCAAGGTTCTTGGAAATGAGGAAGCAATAGTAGTCAATATATAGCAATGATGAACACTACCCTCCATTAAAGAGAGAATATTCAAGCTTTAGAAGTTGAGTGTCTATCTATTAGGATCTAGCTCTCTAGTTTGAATATGGGTTCTCTCATGAGCTTCTAACTACAAAATGTCAACTAAATAAATTCTTGGAGAGCTAAAGAAGAAGAAATTATATATCGAGATAAGGAATATGTTAACATGGAGAACAAAGACTCTTTGTTGGAGTATCGGTACAACTGCATGGTATAACTGCCGCACCTCTAAGAATATAAAAATGTGGACTAATTGCCACTCCTGGTAATAGGGCCTTGTTCTTGGTTTCATATGTTCATCGACATCTACATGTTTTGGTGTAAAAACATACCTTACATGGTATTAGAGCTGAGGTCTTAGGTTCAATTCCCCCGAGCTACACTGGAGGGGGAGTATTGGAGTATCGGTACAAGACATGGTATAACCTCCGCACCTCTGGGAATATAAAAATGTAGACTAACTGCCACTCCTGATAATAGGGCCTTGTGCTTGGTTTCATATGTTCATCCACATCTGTAGGTTTTGGTTTAACGACAAGCCTTACACTATCAACCTTCTTATATGAACCAAAATGAAGCACACATTACT
Organism: Pseudotsuga menziesii; assembly: GCA_001517045.1. Classification (NCBI taxonomy): domain Eukaryota; kingdom Viridiplantae; phylum Streptophyta; class Pinopsida; order Pinales; family Pinaceae; genus Pseudotsuga; species Pseudotsuga menziesii. Next base: position 88,450 of record LPNX010470753.1, read on the forward strand.
TGTGTTTTCCATTAAAAACAATGCCTTCTCATGTACGTCAAAGAAGTGTTAATCTCATGAGTCTTTTCTAGAATTTACAAATCTATGGATATCCTCTCGAAAGGATACTCTTATCTATATTGCACCATCTCTTTTTAATATAGGTATTGAACTATACACTTAGTGACAACTCCTTTTTGTATTACCAAGGTCACGAATGAGATTGTAACATTTTCTTAATACAAATCTCAATTGCTTATGTAATCTAAATCATCGTAGTAAAAGTGAGTCATAAACGTATTTGGTGTACAAAAATTCACACAATTTGGCGAGACCTATGTTTTCTCATCTAAATAAATATAAACTTAAATGACATATGGGAGACGGATTCTGTAGAGAAGACAAAACAAACCCACACAATCTTTTGAATGAACATTGAAGTCACATGTTCCATTTGTACTTTTGTGTTAAACATATGTTAAGATTTTTTTTTCACACTAATAATATATACACATATATCATGTTGTTATATCACATGTTATGGTTCAAATTTGGCATGCTTTTCAAGTTGTTCACAATGATCCTTCACCAAAAGAGTTTGATTGCACGAGGTGGCCATCACATAAACTAACATAACATTACATTACCAAAAATAAAATGTAATAAAAAATTTGACAACAACTCATAAAATAAAATATTAAAACCAAACTAAAAGTATTTAAAAAAATCCATGTCCTCCTATATAATAAAAAATTAACTATATATTAGAGAGGCATCAAATTTCTCCATCTGTAATTTTTGGATACTAAAAAAAATTAAGATAAAAAAAACTTACAACTCAAAGAATTAGATGCCTTTAAGTGGTTAATAAATCCAAGTTTTGAGATAGATGTATGTTGATAACTATCATTTATATTATAGATTTATAAACCATGATAAAGCAACTTACGTTGACCAATTGTATTCTTGCACAAAAAAATATTATAATATAAATTAGTATCAATATATTCTTAGATAAAAGAACTGCGGGAGGTTCAAAAGTGTTTAATGGTTTCCAAAATAGGTGCAGAGAGGCAAAGTTATGGAACTCGAAAACTATGCAAACCCGTTTTGGTCTCTTAGTGATCCCGGTTGTTCTCTATGGTTGTGAAGTTTGGGCCAGCAGTACCTCTGACTTACAATGGAAGCAAATAGAAAAGATTCAAAAACACATGATCACAAGCAAGTTCAAAATTAAGAGTTCAGTGCCATACGAGATCACGCTAAGTGAAATGGGGGTGGCTTCTATTGAAGCAATCGCTATGGTGAGACTCATAAGATATCTAAAAAGAGTTGAGCAAATGGAAGAAGGTAGATGGCCTAAGGTTGTCTTCAATGACATATTGTGCAAAAGAAAGAAGACTTGGATGCGGCAAAATATTAAATGGCTTAGCAAGTGGGATATGTGCTTGAGCATATGCCCTACAAATAGTAAAGAAATAAAAGCTTTTGTTATCAATAAGTTCCACAAGCGAACTTAGGATAAAGAGCTAGGGAGAAAGAGAAAGTATTATATTCAAGAGTTTAACCCTACCTACAATCAGCATCAAAAGGCGTATATAGGGGCCAAAATTCTCATTGCTCAATTAAGAACTAATTCCCATCAACTCTGTTGTGAGACTGGGTGCTGGAAAAGGCCAAAAGAAGCTTGGGCAGAAAGAGTGTATTTTTTGCACCGCTGGTAAGGTGAAGACAAGAAAACATTTCATTTTAGAGTGTGAAGCCTTCACTACAACAAAAACTGGATTTAGCGTCTCTTTTTGCATCCTTTTTTGCATCTAGACCATCTTTCAGTGTATTTTTCTTCAATTTTTGGACAAAATGGCGCAATTTCACAGGTTGGTGCTATTTTAGGCGTTTTTTGCGTCCTTTCTCTAAATCTGGCGCAAATTGCGGCGTAATTTGCACCGTGTTTTTCACCTGGTTATGCGCCAGGTTTTGCATCAGGTTTTGCAACAGGTTTTGAGCCTAGTTTTGCACCTAATTTTGCACCTAGTTTGTACATCTACTCTTGTTGCGCCCCCTTTTACGCCCATGTTTGCATCAACTTTTACGCCCTTTTTTTCATCCACTTTTGCATCATTTTTTACATCTACTTTTGCATCCACTTCTGCTTCTTTTTTTGCATCCCTCTGTGCGCCAAGTTTTGCATCAAAGTTTACATCCTGTTTTGAGTGTAGTTTTGCATCTCGTTTTGTTTTAGCCATTTTTGCATCCACTTTTGCATCCATTTTTTCGTCCACTTTTGCACCCACATTTTCATCCATTTTTGCATC
>LPNX010470753.1:95085-108597 GCA_001517045.1 Pseudotsuga menziesii
GCAAATTGGATTACAAATAAGGCAATTCAATCAAAACTCAACATTTATTTGGACCAAGAGGTGTTAGATCTCATAGAGGATTCAAATGGGAAGGCTATAATGTCACTTGAAGTAAACAAATTTCAAGCATCCATCTAGGCACTCTACCTTGTCAATGCCACCAATGATGAAGTCAACTTCACACTAGATTCCCAATCATGTTAATGCACTTAGCTCACACACTTCAATGCCACCAACGATGAAGTTAACTTTCTAGCTTCTGATCACCGTTTCAAAGCACAATTAGCATCTAATATGTAACTACCTCTAACTTCAATTAGAGCTTATATGTAAAAACCTCCAGCCCATTTTCAACTATATTATTGTTATCGCCAGAATTGTGCTAAAGTTCCTCCATCCTCCACCCAACATTTTCACAAACATTCCTAATTTTCTCATTTAATACACAGTGATCACTGGAGCATATGGGTTCCTTCCCCACACTCTGTGCAGGATATCCAAGCTCCAACATCTTACAGAGTAAGTAGTTTACAAGCTCACACAATGTTAGACATATTTATTTTCCTTGGATAAGAATCCTTTGTCAATATAACTTTTGTGTGCCTGACAATTTTATCAATGCCAAATAATGACAATGACAAGTAGGTCAACCAGACTTGAAAGTACATCCACTATACATACCTAGGTTAGAGTGTGGCCCTAACATCCAAGGTCTGTTAGAAGAAACTCTGAATGGAATATTGTGTGCTTGACCAAACTTGGAGAGTTTTCCTGCATAGAGAGACTCTGTCTCTAGGACCTCCCATGGATGATTTGTCTGCCGGCCTGGTGATGTCTGCCCTGGGATCTGAAACGTGAGTTCCTTAGAAGAGTTATGGAAGCCAGTTGATCCATCTAGAGAGGGTGTCAAGAGGAAATCCATGTCTCACTGATTTGAAATTCGGAGTGGTCTAGGCCTCTGTATGTTGTTTTCTTCCTTGAGTAGACAATTAACATGGAAGAAAGAGGTGATCCTCCAGATGGGATCTGGCTGGAGAGGTCCACACAAGGATTGTGATCTATGCTTGAAAATATCCATCATGAAAATAGGTAGGCATATTTGTTCTGGACAATGAAAGAATGTGGAGAGGGAGCCACCCAAGTCTCACTGAAGGTAGTAAAACCTCCCTTTGTCCAAATAATGGATACTAAGATAAGACATCCAAAAATGAGATGTTCCTCTTACTTGCTCTCTAGTTTGGTTATGTTGAATTCAACAAGCACCACTCTTTAAAGTGTGAATCTCTATAGACACCATTTGGTGTGAAGCAACATTTTAGGATAAAAAATGATTGAAACTAGGCCATTTGATTGAAATGGAATTTTGGGTTTTCAAGGAGACATTTCCATGGAGGTTTCATTTTTGCATTTTTATCTTGAATTTTCAATCTAGATTATTTGCAATTAGTGTATTGAACCCTATGTATCTTGTTTGAGGAAGAGACATCCAGTCTGGATTTTGATGTGCTTGGAGTTTTTTTTGTCACTACCCTCCTTAGGGTGATTCCAACTTAATTTCCATCCCAATAATAAAATCATGAACCCCATTAATCTCACGAGAGGCTATGTGGTAAGTCGCTCCTTTCTTAAGATTTGTGCTTTTGGACAAGGTNACCATGAACCCCATTAATCTCACGAGAGGCTATGTGGTAAGTCGCTCCTTTCTTAAGATTTGTGCTTTTGGACAAGGTTTCTCCAACACATAAGGTTTTGGCTTCTTCTCCATTATATTAAAACAATATATTTGAATGCATAAACGCTCTCAAAGTTGATCTTTAATTTAATTTAAATTTTTTTTTAAACTATTACTTTAGTTTTTATTTTTAAAATTTTGATATACAATTCAATCTAATAAAAATATACCATCCAAATTTGTCCAAACTCTACATTGTTCATAAGCATTATCTCCTATTAACTTATTCATGTCAATAATTTAATTCGATCACACAATATAGTTGGTATAAAAGCATCACAAATTTATTTTTAAAAGTAATTTAACTGAATTTAATTTGACTCACGTGTGAGCAAATGGTGCACATTTTCCCGCCTCTACCTGTTGAAAGAGAGTCGAAAGGAAAAAACCATGAATTGAACCCTTGTAAGTTTCTATCTCAATTGATCCACCGATATGCTCACATGCATTCTCTGGATCACTCAACCAGGTCACTCATTTTTTGTTCACTCGATGTAGTTTTCTTATTCTTGCAAGGTAGCGCCCTTTTCATTTTCTCGCCAGTTAAATTTTGAAAAACAATTCCCAGATTATTATCTTCTTAATGATCAGATATTGTAGAGTTTCCCAATCGCTGCAATGTGCGATTTGGAGGCTTTATTTGAGTGGAATCTGACTGATCTATTTAGTTCATCAAATATGCCCCTGGGTTGTGTAGACACTTGGGAGCATGTGTTAGGCATGGGCTGGGGGCTCTCTTCACCAGCCAACACCTTCAATGGGAGATCAAGATGCTGGAAGATCTGGAGAAGAAGCTCGCAAAGGCCAAAGATTCCAATCAAAAAAGTTTTATTGGTAAGTTCTATGCTCTACGCTTTTTCCTTTTTCATTTTGCATGCATTTGAGATTTCCTGTCAACTAAAAGGGTTTTGGCTAGTAGAGGGAAGCTATTTTTCATAACTTTTACATTATTATCATTTGTAGTGGCTTATTCAAGATGAAGTTTCAAACTGTCAATCATGGTCCTGTCGATGTGGATAACAATCTAGATCATAAACTGTCACTTATATTGGAAACTTTCTTCATGTTTGTTCATGTTGCGGTTTTGGATGATACCATTTTTTTAGAAGATCCGCACATTTGTTCTCAGTAAAACGTGAAAGAGGAAAACCATATCTTCATGCATATTCTTGTATTTGGTTGTGCTATATTTTGCAGATGGATTGGGTTGTGGTGGAGACACAGATCTACGCTTTGGGTTGTCCTAGATTGAAGATTTCTGGATTGGTTTTTTATCCACTTGTATTCATTACAGTTAAAGAATGGGTTTATGTATGACGGATCTCAACATTTGGATTTGGTTAATTGGAAAATTTCACATCAATGACTTTATATAATTGTCCATGTAGTTGTGCTTTATATGTTTTACCACTGGAAAACCATGAAAGGGAAAACTCAAGAAAGTTGCGATTTATATAAATATCATTGAAAGCTTCCAGTCAACACTGGGACATAAATGGAAACAGCTATATTAATGATCTAATCCATTGTGCCGTTTAGGTGCTGTAATTTTAGATTTATGGTATTATGTTCTTCATTTCTTTGAATTTTTGAGCCTCTGGTTTTAACTTCTCTGTTCTTTTGGGTTTTTGGGTTTTTCAGTGCTTGATATTAAGTTCTTTATTCATTTGAGTTTTTTGGTTTTTGAATCTTTGCTTTTAAATTCATTCATTTAGGTATCTGGATTTTCTTTCTCTCCATTGCTTGTCTTTCTGGGGTTTTTTCTCCAGGTAAACTTGTCCATACAGATTTCACTTGGATGTTGGTTTACAATGAAGAAAAATTTAGTATCATTTTTCCAAACATTCCATATTTGACTCCGGTTCTGGTTACATTCAAGGTCAGATCAGGTTTCTTGGACAGACTTGCAAACACTGTTTAAGCATGGGTCCCTCAACCCATGCTTAAACAGTGTTTGCAAGTCTGTCCATCTCAGCCTATCCGAATTCATATTTTTTTATGCCTTTTCCAGTTGATGGATAAATACATAAATTCAAAACCAGATATCGGGTAGGAGTATCGAAACTGTCTATATAAAGTATCACATACTAATGGTCTATTAAGCTTAACTTTTAACTGTTCATTGGAAAAACATCCATGACAGTAGCTTTGCAAGTCTATTTGGGATCCAAAAATAAGATAAGATAATTTTATTACTGTCTCAAAATGACCAAAAAAAGTAGATCAATGAGACGAAAAATTACAATCCAGTAACGACAAAATCTGAGAGTGCTAAAGCAATTCCTAGAATATAAAAGCATGTATTACAGGCATAACAGGATAAATGACCACACATTATCATGAATAGGTCAGAGTATTGTCCAATAAATCAAATCGGAAACAGAGGAGGAAGTGGAGGAACATGATTAAGATGTCCCCGCCATACAATCAACCACAGAAAAGGATCCTGTACAGTCTCTTGATGTCCTTGTGGGAGAATCCGCTACTTGAGAGGACTTGACTGAGTAACTCTGGAGGGAGTTGCAAACGATCTGCTGAGATGCTCCTAACACTTGAGGTCTCTGGAAAGAACCTTGTTATGATAGACTGGCCTGCCGGAGGTGGGGAAAAAGCAACTGAATTGTGCAGAGAGAAAGAACTCCTTGAAAGCCTCTTGGGGGCAGGTCTGCTACCCAAGGTGGAGTGTTTATGGATGTGCTGATCTGGTGCTTGATGTGTCTTGGGTCCCTATTTACCTCTTGCTGCCACCTGTAGATAGGATAGACATGGAAAAGGAAGTGATCTGCCTGACGGGTCTGCCTTGATTGTTCCTGTAAGGTCAGTCTCCTGTGTGATAATACCTTACTCATAAAATGAGTCAGGAATCTCTTGTTGGTATCGAGAAAGGAGGTATTGAGGGAATCCCTGGATTCTTAGTGGATTCAGTGGAACCTCCTTACGATCTCATAATGGATGGGACACTTGAAGTTGGTGCTTAGATGTTCCTCCATATTGTTTGATGAGTACTGGACAAGGGCCACTATATTGGTCACTCTATCCTCCTTGGTTCCCTGTCTCCTCCTTCGGATAATTTAGGCCATTGTTAGTTTGAATGGCTTGCTTCTCACAATCCTTAATAGTGTTCCTCATGAAGTTTATTTCTGCCATTGTAATTACTGGATATCCTTCTATAATTCGAGTTCTCATAGAAAAGAATTCTCACTTGAGATATCTAGATTCTTGTTATCAGTGAATCTTCTACAAACCCAGTTGAGCAATCTTTCAGTTCCCAGTGTGAATCAATGGTTTTGGATGATGCTCCTTTGCCCATGAGTGTCTCTGGGATTCCCTGGGTAAAACCATAACAGACCCTTATAGCAGATGCACCCTTGCTCTCTTGGAGCCTTACCTTCATGTTTGCATGCATCAATTTGTTCATGAACTTGAGTGGTTGATGATCCTGTTTGTGGCTTCTCTATGTTCTTATATGTGAACTTGCCTTGCCTCCCAATAGTAACTCAACTTTAATAGGTCTATGGACCTTTCCCAGCCTCCTTGTTTTGCTTGGGGTGTGAGGCAGGGGCTTGGGATTCTTTGCCTCTGCTCCTGCTTCTTCAACCTGCCCTTTTGACTCCCATGCATGTTTTCCATTCTTCAGAAAATGTCTGAGGACCTTCCACTGTGAAACTCTTGGTAGATTGACACATGAACTGGATGGTTCTGACAGGAGACAAGGGAGATAACCCATAAATGCCTTGATTCAATTGAATTATAGCCGAACATGGATAGTCTTTCCCTACCTTCCAACATGGTTACAGTTGTCAGGCTGCAGGCAACATTGCTCCCTTGAATGATGGACACTTCCCTTCGTACCGATTTCCCCTCCTTGGGCTTCCTTGATACAATATGAGCATTTAAATTCTTTTGAAATACAAAACTCTACTACCTCTAATCATCATTAACGGGTGGCAGTAAATGGTTTAAATCACCATTATGGCACTGTTAAAATAAGTGCACTAGCTAGCCACGACACTGCAATTGTGCTTAACCAACAAGCAACTGATAGATTTAAGGAGCGCATAAGAGGCTTTGATTTTTCAGTTCTGGGCACTGTAACATCCCTAAAAGGTCCAAATCTATGCAAATATTAGAGAAGAGAAGCATGGGTACAATTTTCTTGAGTTTTTGAGCTGGTTAACGTAAAACCAACACATCCTAAACTTTGAAATCGAACTGATATTGAATCACAGACGCCTACCCTAGGGACTGCCAAATGTTATGGATTTCTTCTTTTAGGTTTTTTATTATAAAATCCTCAGATCAGGAAGCAACTCGGACCTAACCCAGTAATTTCCAAATTGCAGCAACAACAGAGATTTGCCAAAAGTTATTTTGTGCTTGTTTGAATCCTTTGGATGTCAAAATATAAGAGAAGCAACAGCTAGAAGATTAAACGTTGGATTGGATGCAACTAGCATTGAATTCTCCTCTGTGCCTTCTGCCACGTATATTAATTAATGAATATCATCCATCTCAGTATTAAATACCTCTTATGTCATGTCTTTGTTTAATGCTGGTCTTCCAAATTGTAGCGACAACAGAGATTTGCCAGGAGTTATTTTGTGTTTGTTTGAATACTTTGGCTGTCAAAATATAAAAAAGCAAGAGCTGGAAGATCAAACGTAAGAAACTAAAGATGAGGCACGTAGTTATAAAATACTAAAGGGTTGGGTAGGTTGCTCCAGAAGAAGAAACTAAAGATGGAGGTATGGAATAATCAAATCCTAAAGGTGAGGAACGCCAGTTCTAAATAAAGATAAAACAAAAGTCTCGGTGCTTTATAAGATAGAACTAGAAGTTATATGGGTTGCCTGCTGATTGCTGACTGTGTGGTTTAGTTCAGGTTCCTTTAGTTCAGGTTCTGAAGGTTGAGATCAAAATCCACCTTGACAATTTGGGCAAGGAGAGAATATGAAATTGCTGGTGTTTATGCACAGACAATAGGTTTCAAAAAATGTCGCTTTCTCACTAGTGTTGAAGCTGACAACAAAGCAATATATTCTTATTTTGTTTCCAAAATGTCCATCCAATAGAAGTAGGTTTGCAAGAATAAAACCCTGAGATTTCTCCTAATCAGCAGAACCATCCACCCATGGCATGTTACTAATAGGGAAGCCATAGGTTACAAGTTCAAATCTGGTTTTGTCCTTCAAGGTTAGAAGCCATTATTGTCAGGATTTATTGATAGCTTGTCTTTGCCTGCTTTTATTACATCCTGTCGAGATTTGTCAACCAAAGCTAGTGTGGTAAATTGTATAACCAGCAAGGTTTAAATTTTAGTTTAAGTTGGACACCTTTTCTTAATCCCTTAGATGGCATTTTACCCTTTGTGGTATCTACATAATTTGAAGTGCTACTAGTCACAACTTCATTGAGCTTTAGGTCAAACTGTGCAACAATATATTGTTATTTCACCAAGCTTTGAACATCTCTAGAACAAGGAACCTAAAGAGGTATTCATTCTTGATTTTAATTATGGTTTATTATTATTTTTAGACATGAAGTGACATTGTAGAAATGTAAAATGGCACTTTCATCACAAAAACATGCAAAATAATTATAAGAAGACCCTCTTACCGGAAAATTAAAAGAACAAAAAAATATTTTTTTAAACAAATGATAATAGGGAAACGACGGAGATAGATGCCCAATAACTCCCATCCGAAGCAGAGAAGAGAGACAGGTCAAAATTGATACAGAAGGGTTTCGAGGGTTTTGATGCTCTGTAGGGTTTGATACAGAAGGATTTGCAAGCCATTGTCATCATGATTGGCCGTAGAGCGTTGTGTTCTCTGCTGAGATCATCGGCATCCTCTGCAAGAGTAGGAGGAAGCGCTGTTGTAGCGGGCAGACGAGGATTCGCAGACAATGCTCCGGCTACTGCTACCGATGCCACCCATCAAGACTTCATAGCGGCCTGGAAAAAGGTGGCGCCCAACTCGGAGCCTCCGAAGACCCCATTGACATTCATGAAGCCGCGCCCTGCGGTCCTCGGATCCATTCCCACCAAGCTGACTGTCAACTTCGTCTTGCCCTATCAGGTCGAATTGTCATCCAAAGAGGTCAGTTCTCCTCTTATAAACTTTTCTGTCTTTTTATCTAATAGAGGAGACCGTCTCGTTGATTGACTGGAAAAATGTACAAAACTTATTAATCAAGTACAAAGTGCAATTCCTCAGCATAGCCAGAAGGCATTTGTTGAAACCAAGATCTTATCCGAGCTATAAGCACAATGTATACTGAAATTTCTTCTGTCTTCATCGTTTTCTATACACACAATGTGTGCATTTTTTGCGCTGTAAATTAGAATTGTATATTAATGCAAGACATAAGTTTTATACATGTGAAAGGCTGCTCGACATAAATAATGCAATATTTCTGCAAAATAACAACATTTACTCTTCAACTTAAACAATCCTTAGGTTGAAATCGATTTCAGTATCAGAGTTTGCTCCGTGCCACCCTCGGCACGGGGTTAGTGATCTCGATCTCAAGTTTTTGCACCATCGTGGATCCAGCATTGTACCTTTCATGGATTCAACATTGGAAAAATCTCTATTTTCTAGCCTTTCTAACATGGACCCTCCGATACCTCTTCCGCTTTCAATATGTTCTGTCTGTTGCAATCTGCCCTGCAGCAATTCGTCAATCCGGGTGTTTTGTTGCATTTTTCCGGTAGTTGTTGCTCGTCACTCAGTCAGTCGATGATATCGTTGGGTCTCTGACCAGGTTTTTATGCCACAGTTTCCATATAACCTCAGAGAGAGGTTTGATTTCACATTATTTTCTGAATCTTGCTCTAAAAAGCTTGCAGGTTAGTTAGAATTCGATTGCTTCCCATTCCAGTTTCTGCTCTGCCTGGGTTTCCTTTTGCTGCCCTATCATATGTTGCACTACAAAATCCCCTTAATGTTTAAATGAAGGGTCAGGGGAGGTCTAAATGAATATTTCATAAAACACTATACTTGCTAAGGTTTGCAATAGGTAGAAGCTTAGTGCCCTTTACTAGGGGAAAAGCTTAGTGAAGAATGACCTACCTTTAAAAGAGCTTGGGGAAGTTTTCTTCCAGCCTATGAAAATGCTTTCCCCACTGAAACAGTGAAAAGAGGATCAAGAGATGAAATTAAATGCTGTCCAGAGGGACCTTGCAGAGATCCTAAGTGTTCTTACAGTGAAAGAATAGATGATTAATTCCTCCGAATAGCATAGGGAACATCTTGAAGGGATTATGATTCCTTCCTTGATTCTTCCTCTGAATGGCACAGGGAACATCTTGAAGGGCTTACGATTACTTTCTCTTGAATTTTTAGGCATTAAAATCTTTTTATGAGCCAGTATCCAGAAGAACGCATTAGCCTTTGGAAGCAGAAACGAGCACCATTTTGACTTCCAATTTACTTGGGGAACTGACCGAGGAGGGAGTCCTACCTTTGACTTTGAATGTGATTATTGTATAGATACTAGAGTATGGAAGAAGAAGTTTATCCCCAGATCAAATGATTTTGGAGGTCTTGAGAGAGCTGACCCAACAAGGAAATTAAGTCCTGTAGAAGGAAATCTGGACTCGTTATGACTTAAGTTTGATATGGCTTTAATTCCTTTTCCATGGAGACAGGTCAAGATATTTCTGAGTTTAGGGATGTTTTTCAGAGACTGATTACCTAGAATTTTATCTTCTCTGTTATGAATGTTTTATTAAAAATAGGGATTCCAAGAGAAATGACTGAGTTTTTCAAGTTACCCCATATTGCTGAGCCTGTTTCCCAAACATTATAGTGCATTTTAGATGGATCTTTCCCTTCGAAGTAGCCAAACTATTGCAAAATTCCACCATATTTGTTAGGACATTTAATCAGATTTCATGCTGGATTAGCTGTGAGATCTTTTCCTACATCCAGGAGGTTCTTGATCAGGCCTCCCTTACTTGGAGGCAGCTGGATCCTTTCCCCAGATACTCATTGGAACTCTTCTCTGGATGAATGTTTTCCCCCTACAATAAAAAATTTCTGTAAGACTTTCTCCAATCCTTCGATAAATGAAGCAGTTGTAGATAGATTAGAATATCGGTAATCAGGGAAGCTGGATACAGTTGACTTGATCAGAACCTTTCTAGCCTGGAGGTTTAACCAAGTTGAGTTTGACAAAGATATGTGTTTGTGATCTTGGCCAAAATAGGATTCCAAGATGAAGCCTTGTGTTGATCAAAATAAAGAGTATTTCCTAGACAAGATAACAAAATGATATTAATGCCTAATGAATGACCACAATAGTAGGTCAATGGGACTTGAAATTACATCTAATGTAGCTACATGGTGGGATTGCAAAAGCAGCTCCGATTGAAACTCAAACAAGAGCAATGAAAGAACTATGCATTTAGCTAAAAGAATTCCAATAATACATAATAGGTTCCGAAATAAAGCTATGACAATACAAAAAGAGGATGTCAAGGTGTGCTGGAACCAGAGGCTGAGACTGAAGGGGAGAGAGAGGAGAGAAGAAGGTCCCTCCCATCAGTCATTAATAACTGTGAAGGGACTGTTGCACTTCTGATAACGGTGCCTGGAGAGTACCCGGGGCTGAGGGGGCCTGACCGAAATCTTTTGTAAAGCCCTAGAGCGAGGAGGTCTGTCACCCCTAACATCTAAGGCCCGTGGGAAGAATCTCTGAAAGATAGGAGAAGGCCTCTTGACTATTCCCAAACCCAAGAGTTGAGAGATTCTAGTCACTGTTTGTAGAGGAGTGTTTGTAGAGGAGTGTTTGGGAACTCAGGCCAAGGGGGGAGGAACTGATTGCTCATCCCAGTTTTCCAGTTGTTCTCGATTCTTCTATAAAGGCTAACTGATCCTTTTTAATTATGTGCCAACCTCTTTAATAGAATTTTGCTGAAAACCATCTGGACCATGGGGCTTTATCTGAGTTCAACTTAGAACACTTTTCTATAAAGATTAACTTGTCCAAGATTAAGTGATATGATTCCCGAAATAAAAGCGAGATGCTTTCTAAAATTTTAACTAGGGCCTTCTCCCTATTATTGCAAGTTTTTTGTATAGAGTGTTTTGATATGTTGGTAAGCAGCTTTTTGATTTTCAAGAAGTCTTTAATTCCTGAGCCATCTTCTTGAGTTATTTCTATATTGTCTTGCATTCTTCTTGCATTTGTCATCTTGTGGAAGAATCTGGTAGTTTTGTCTCTCCATTTTAACTAGATACACCTAAACTTCGGTCCTCTGGGGTTTTCTAATAAGTTTTATGCTTTATAAAGTTTTTACTTTATTCATCTAACTGACCTCTAAATTTTCTGAATAACCCTCTAAATCAAAAAGCTTTTCAGTCTCCTCTGTTTTAGCTGTGCAACGTTTTTTCTGTTGTGAATATTTTGGAGAATTGGTTTTGATCCAACGCTTTATGTCTTTATTAAGTCTCTTAATTCAATTACCCATGTGTAGGAGGTTGGGTGGGGCCCAAATACAATTTTTGGTCAACCTGATGGTTAATTATGAAAATGTCATTTTTCTTGGCTAGACACACCATACGAAGAAAAACTAGTTCTGGTAGTTGAGATTTAGTGTTATCTTGTGAGCAATTGAATTTGCTTAGTGGATAAATATGATGTCAATACTTAAATATATTGATTATGAGTGCATGTGTTTTCCAAGTATCTTGATTTTTGGAGTTGCTCCTAAATTGGGTGGTGTTGTTGCAGATAACAAACAAATGTATTGCCTCCATCACACAACTATCTTACCTAGAGACTTCTGTATCGATTGGTTGTGTCTGTGTACATGACGAAGGCCTTACTTTGCTCAAGAATGGTTGCAAATCACTGCAGGTATTTAACATATCGATTTGTCACTGTCAGTATCCAGCTAGTTCTTTCATGACAAAATTATATGGTGCTTTTTCCCTGTGGATTTTCAAGCTCAGTGAATGCTTTAAAATGTTGTATACAAGACTTATAAAATTACTGTGTTTTTTAGAATATTGGGTTTGGGTAACATTGTAATGTCGTCCAATGGCCTATGGTTGAATGGTGTGTGGAAACTGTTGATACTAGATTTATGCATGTAGGATTTACTTCATTCAACATTGTATTATTTGGGTACAGAGTTGTTTATTTGGTATACACTTTCATCTTGTAGACTGGATGTGAGTTGGGCTTTTTTGGAAACTGTTGATACTAGATTTATGCATGTAGGATTTACTTTATTCAACATTGTATTATTTGGGTACAGAGTTGTTTATTTGGCATACACTTTCATCTTGTAGACTGGATATGAGTTCGGCTTTTTTGGAAACTGTTGATACTAGATTTATGCATGTAGGATTTACTTCATTCAACATTGTATTATTTGGGTACAGAGTTGTTTATTTGGCATATTGGTGCTCGTTGCTCAAACCTTCAAGAGCTTGATTTATATAGGTATACATCCTCTTTCCAGGATATTATCTCATGCTTTCAGCATCATTCCTGAGCTAGTGTAAGTTTTGGACATTTGTTATTTGGGTATTTGATTGGAAGTGCTTTTTTAATAACCTGAACATGTTGTTTTTCAAACTAATCATGGATATTTCCATGTCAGGTCTGTGAGAATTGGTGATACTGGATTACCTACAGCTGATTGAGCAGTATATCCTAGCAGCATTTTTTCCAGCCATGAAGCCAAAGAAGATGAATCCATCAATAAGAACTTTTCTTGCAAGGTGTGTTTCAAGTTAATATAACTCGGATCACCTGTTAAAAGATTAACAAACAGCTGTAGCACCTTCATATTCACTGACTCATTATGGCATCCATCCAAAGCATCAATTAAAGGCAAAAAGTTACCATTGCCTCCAAGAAATTCCCAGAACTTGTTGGATTGGTTCAACATCAATGAGTCCTTAGTGTTCCCCAAATAAAACTTAAGCAAAATGACTTTACTAGGATCCGTTCTTAGGCATTCCAGCATATCAGTTGCACTTGTAAGTAGATGCTCTTTAATAGATAAGTTAACCTCCTTGCTTGAGTTCATTTCTTTTACCAGGCTTTCCATGTTCTTCAGCAAAAATAGATCACTATACATACATCTCTCTTCTATAGAGGGAATTAAATTATTGAACAGGATTCTACATTTATCATGTATACCCTCAAATAGCCTGTCAAACTTTATGGTCATTATGACCTCAAGCAAACTATTGAAAACTTCTGCATCAACCTCAATTCCCCCTAATGCATCTCTTGCTTTGAAAAATTGCTCAATTGTATACAAAAATCCCTCAACAGAGAGGGTAGAAGAGACCACAGCTGCACTCCCTGGATGAACATGTGATGGGAAACCATGCAACGAGGAGCTTAGAAAAAGTTTGTTTAGGTTCCCTGTGTTTTCTTTGCTCACAATTCCTCTAAACTTTGTCAGAGTTCCAAGTACAAACTCTATAAGCTTAAAGCTAGCTCATAGCTTCCCCAACAGCTCTTCTTGCTTTGACTTGTCATAACCTGCTTGAAGTAGCAAATTTAGTGAAAACAGTGCATCATCTTCGCATTCTTTTCCATCAAGAACAAAAAGCACAGCTTTTCGCAGTGCCCCGACATGCATGCTCAAAAGGGATGTCAATATTTTCAGCAAAACGCTTGATTGCCCATCCTTCAATACACAAAAAGCTAACTGCTCACAAAGTGTGAGTAATGAAGTATCTTTAGATGTCTGCTCTATCCAAAATGTGTCCTCTCTTGAAACTGGGATCTTTCTCAGAGACACTTTC